>RJWH01001729.1:121817-258008 GCA_004363575.1 Solenodon paradoxus | reverse complement strand
ATAGTGCTACAATGAACATAGCAGTGCATATGCTTTTTGGGGTTTGAGTTTTCATATTTTTCAGGTAGATACCTAAAAGTGAAATTGCTGGATCTTGTAGTAGTTCATTTTTAACTTTTGGAGGAACCACTGCACAGTTTTCCAAAGTGACTGCACCAATGTACACTCCCTCCAACAGTGTACAAGGGCTCCTTTTTTTCTACACCCTCTAACGCCTGTTATTTCTAGTCTTTTTTATGTAGGCCTTTCTCAAAGTTGTGGGGTTATAGCCCATTGTGGTTTTGATTTACATTTTCCAAATAAATGATGGTGACCTTTGTTCATGTGTCTGTCAGCCATCTGTATGTCTTCTTTGGAGATATTTATTCAGCTCATCTGCCCATGGGTTGTATTTTTGTTTGTTTTTATTTTATTGTTGTTGAGTTGTATGAGTTCTCTATATGTCTTGGATGTTAAACTGTTGTCAAATGTATATTGTGGAAATATGTTCTCCCATTCAGTTGACTATCATTTTGTTCTGATGGCTTTCTTTTGATGTGCAAAAGCTTTTTAGTTTGATATAGTCCAATTTTTTCTTTATTTCCCTTGCCACTGTAGTTGAATCTCCTAAGGCTGATGTCATAGAACATATCACCTATGTTTTATTCTATGAATGCTTTGGTTTCCAGCCTTACATCCCAGTCTCTAATTCATTTGAATTAATTTTTGTGTATGGTATTAGAGAGTAATCTAGTTTCATTCTTTTGCACGTGGTTGTCCACTTTCCTCAACTCCATTTGCTGAAAAGACCTTCCTTTCTCCATGGCATGATCTTGGCTCCTTTGCTACAATTTAACTGACCATATACATGTGAGTTTTTTTCCTGGGAAGTCAGTTCTATTCCACTGACCTGTATGTCTGCTTTTAGTCTAGTACCATGCTGTTTTAATTACTATCACTTTGCAATATAGTTTGAAATCTGAGCGGGTATTACCTTCACTTTTGTTCTTTTTTCTCATGATTGCTTTTGGATATATATATATATATATATATATATATATATATATATAATGTGTGTGTGATTCCATACAATTTTTTTATTCTGTTTCCTTGAAAAATACCAATGGCATTTCTATAGGGATTGCATTTAATTCCTATATTGTTTAGGTAAGATGGCTTTTTAACAATGTTAATTCCTTCCAACCATGAGGCATTGGAATATCTTTCCAACTTTTTGTATCTTCTATTTCTTTGAACAGTGTTTTGTAGTGTAGAAAGCCACTGTATAGTCTTTCACATCCTTTGTTAAGTTTATTCCAAAGTATTTAATTCTTTTTGTTGCAATTGTAAATAGGATTGTTTTCTCAATTTCTTTTATTCTAATTCCTTGTTTGCATATAAAAACTCAACATATTTTTGCATATTAACTTCATAGCTTGCTACTTTACTATATTTATTTATTACCTCAAATAGTTATTTTGTTGATTCTTTAGGGTATTCTATGTGTATCTTCATATCATCTAGGATCTAGTGATAGTTTAAATTTTTCTTTTCCAACTTGTATTGCTTTTGTTTCTTCTTCTTCTTGACTAATTGTTCTGGCTAGAACTTCCAATATTATGATGAAGAATAGTGGTGAGCATGGATATCCTTGTCTTTTTTCTGATCTTAGAGAAAAAGCTTTCAGCTTTACACTATTGAGTATGGTATTGACTGTGGGTTTATCATTAGGCTAAGGTAAGTTTCTTCTATCCCAATTCATTGATTTTTTTTTTATCATAAATGGGTATTTAATCTTGTCAGGTGTTTTCTTGGCATCTGTTGACATGATCATGTAATTTTTATCCTTCATTTTGTTGACATGTTGTATTACATTAATAGGTTTGTGTATGTTGAGCCATCCCTGCATCTCAGGAAAAAATCCCACCTAGTCTTGATGTCTGATCCTTTTGCTATATTGGTGAATTTTGTTGGTCGAAAGTAAGGATTTTTTGCATCTATGCTTGTCAGAGATGTTGGTTTGTAAGTTTCTTTTCTGTGATGTCCTTGTTTACTTTTGGTACCAGTGTCATGTTAATTTCATGGAATGTGCTTCCAAGTGTTCCCTGTTGTTCAATTTTTTAGAAGAGTTTGAGAAAAGGTTTTAATTCTCTGAAGTTCTGGTTAAACTCACTACTAAAACTGGTCCTGGGATCTTATTTTTGGGGAAACTTGATTACTTTTTCAATTTCCTTGATTGTGATAGGTCTGTTCAGGTTTTTCATTTCTTCATGATTCAGTCTTGGTTGGCAATATGATTCTAAGAATTTGTTCTTGTCTGCTAGGTTGTCCAATTTATTGGCATATAGTTATTCATAGTAGTCTCTTATGATTGCTTTGTATTTCTGAGGTGTCTGTTGTATATTCTTCTCTTTTATTTCTGATTATGGCTATTAGAGTTTTCTCTTTTTTTCTCTTAATGAACCTCATTTTCTAAATTTTGTTTATCTTTTTGAATAACCAGCTTTTGGTTTCTTTGCTCTTTTGAATGGTCTTTTTTATTTTGATTTTGTTTCTTTCTGCTCTTGTTTTTGTTACTTCCTTTCTTCTGCTGGCTTTTAGTTTACTTTGTTCTTTTTCTAGCTCCCTTAGATATAGTGTTATATTGATTATTTGAGATGTTTCTTGTTTCTTAACATAGACCTATGTTGCTATAAATTTCCCTCTTACTACTGCTTTTGCTGTATCCTGTACATTCTGATTGCTCATATCCTCATTTTTGTTTGTCTCCCAGTAATTTTTATAACTCTGATTTTCTCTTTTAACAAACAGTCCATCTGAAGCATGTTGTTCAGCCTGTATATATTTTAGAATTTTCCAGCTTTTTTTTGTAGTTGATTTATATAGTTTTATGTCATTGCAATCAGAAAAGACACTTGATATGATTTCAATCTTCATAAATTTGTTGACACTTATTTTTATGTGTGTCCCAACTATAACCTATCCTTGAGATTGTGTATAACTCATTTTTCTCTAACTGTTCTTAAGTTTCTCTTTTTATCTGTGGGTTGTTGTGGGGTTTTTTGTTTCATTTTGTTTTGTTTTTTGGTCATTTTAATTATAATGAGTCTTTGTGTTTGTTTGGGTTTCTTTTGTTTCAAACTCTTTGATTTTCCTGGCTTTGCATCTCTATTTCCTTTCCCAAGTTAGGGAAGTGTATTATTTCTTCAAATAAAGTTTCTTCCCCTTCCTGTCTTTCTTCTCCTTCTGGCACCCCCCAACCCCCATGAGATCCATGTTGTTTTCTTGATGTTATCTCATAAGTCTTGTATGATATATTTTAAAAATTTTAATTCTCCTTTCTCTTTGTTCTTCTACTTGGGTGCATACTACTGCCCTGTCTTCTAGCTCACTGATTCAATCAAATGCTTCTTCTAATCTACTGTTGAGCCCCTCTATTGGATTATTTAGTTTAGATATTGTGTTCTCTAGCTCTATTAATTCTGTCTAGAACTTTCTCATATTTTTTGTTTTGGTTGTAGTTTTCATTTTGTTCATTCATTGTTTTCCTGATTTCAGTGAGCATCATTAAGAATGTTGCTTTGAAATCTTCTGCAAGTAGTTTACTTAATTCTCTTACATTAGAATTTTTCCCTAGGGATTTGTTTTAGTCCATCATTTAGGGTATATTTCTCTCTTTTCATTTTGTTTGATACTCTGTGTTCATTTTTATGGGTTAGGCTAAATATGTTTCTTTTTCTGCCTTGATATAATCCCCTTGTGTTAAGATATCATGTTACAGAACATAAACCTAGGATGCTGGCCTAAGATGCTGGTATTTCTGTTGCTGTGTAGGCTGAAGACTCTGCACCCCGCAGAATGATTGCATATGTAGGGTCAACATTGGGTCAAGACCTGTGATCCTAGCCTTCAGGATTGGAGTCTGGGTAGGGGATGAAAAGGGGTTTTCTGAGAGCTTTCCCAGCAGTCTTAAGTTATAACTGTTGCCTGAGCTATAGTCTAGCAATCAGTTCCTCAAGTAAAACTTCCCCTCAAATTACTGGAACGAGGAGAGAATTCCAGGAAGTGCAGGTCCAGGACACAGGCAGCACATTCCCAGCGGAGAGCACTGGTGGGAAGGGGTCCGGTGCCATCCAGGGACCTCAGGAACAGATCACAGCAAAGCATACTCACCCCACAAAAATCTCTCAGTCCCCCAGTTGGCCGCTCCCCACCGGGGAGCCATATACAAGAAGACCCAGTCCTCAGGAATGGGAGCTCTAGATGCTTTAAGGTACAAAATTCAGGTGGATGAACAAAGAGCTCTTTAGCAAAATCCCCAGGTGGGGCAAGAGAAGCTGTTTCATGGGACACGAGAGCCTCTTTAGTGACCTGAGGGAACTGCAAAACCTCCACAAACCAGTTCGTATGAAAGTGCTGAGCTACCGGTGCTGGGGGCTATAGTCCTGACTGCCCATCACTACTTCGGGTGAGTGTTCCCCCAGCATCCTCAAGGACTATAACCATGAGAGGGGACCATCCAGTGCCACAAGCACAGTAAAGGAGGAGCGGGTGGAGCCCCTGAACCTCCAGGTCCGGCTGCAGTATGGCAGCTACAGCAATGCTGGCACCATATAGACAAAAAGAGAGTCCAAAGAAGATACCCAGCCGTTTCTCTTTCACAAGGAGACTGTCTCTCTTTCTTATTCCTCATGCTAAAGCTTTTGGTTTAACACATGGAAGTCTTGAGTCAGGTCTGTGCACACTTCATATCTCTGCTCCTTGTTCTCTCTGTCCCGTGTTCTCTGCTCCCCAAAGCCCTATTGTTCTTCAGGGAAAATCCCCTCTGTTTTCCATATCAGGGTGCATGTGTTCTTGGGTACAGTCCCCAGACACAGGAGCACCAGCCGCGAGAGAGAGCCCTTCAGCCCTGAGAAGAGGCTTTATATCCCTGGTCCCTCCCATCTCCAGCATCAGTACTAAGAATGGGCAGCGTTCATGCCAAGATGGCATCTTAACGTTAACGTTTCCTACCCTTTCCAATGTCTTCTTTTCTTTCTCCTTATGGAGATACTGGTACCCCAATTCTACTCCCCCCAAAAAAACTATAGTTCTTAAATGAGTGCAGTTTTGTTGTGGGGAGCCTGTGAGGAGGGTGGGGGGAGGGGAACCAATCTTGGAATCAATCCGTAAATTACTATTGTCAACCTTAGTATTTGAACACTAGCATCCAGGGGTAGAAACAAGTTTTACGTTTTATTTATCTTTCTCTTCAGGGCACTTGAGACAGTGCCAAGTGACTGAATGAAAGATTTAACTGAATGGAAGAGTAAATACAGCTCTCAGATCTCATCTCTCTGTCCTCTCTGTTAAGTATTGCAGAGAGTTCTGCACATGCCCCGTCTTTGCTCTCACTCTGAGCTCCTTCAGGCCAGGGTCAATGTGCTGTTCCTCCTTGCTTTCCCCTCCCAGTCCCAACCCTGCTGCGAAGCACTTGGTAGGTGCTCAGTATTTGTTGCTGACTTCAGGTAGTTGGCTCCTCTGGGTTCCAACATCACCCATTACCCACCTGAAGCATTGCTTGCATTCCACTCAGGTCCCAGTCATTAAAGCCATCTGGCTCAAAAGCATCCTTACTCATTAAGAGATGATAGCAATTAAGCCAACTAAATTGGAATCAGGAGCTTGGAGTTAGAATTTGGACTCTGACCTCAAATTTGGATGCTCCCCGCTTCTGAGCTCTGGATCTCCCGGCCATGAAATCAGAATATAGTCAACCTCTGGCTTTCACAGCCTTATTAACATAATGAATCAGCATCCATAAGGAAGTCTTCAGTGGACACAATTCATTGTCTCATTTACTGTTACTGTTCTGCAGCACCACAGGAAGCCTTTTAAATCAAAACTCCCCATTCTCTGCTTCCCTCCTCTACTGCATCCCAGTCTAGGAGAGCACCAGAGCCTCTTTCCCTTAAACTGCTGCCCCTAGGTCTTCACAGGCTGCTTGGAGTGCGGAATGGGCCAGCCAGCCTCCCACAGCGGGTTGCCTTCTCTGTGCCATCTGGGAGAAGCTTCCAAGGCAAACATCCAGAGCAGCAGTCATGGCGTGGGCATTACTCACCATTGGGGATTGTCTATGCCTCTGTTCCTCTGCATTAGTGATGTCGACAACTGAGAATTAGCCGCAATTTTTCCCTAAGAATCTGAGGAGCAGGCAGGGAGCTGGAAAATCTGAGTGCTAAATCCAATGTGACTTCTAAAATGAGCGTGATGGACATACATCATTTGCTGAACTTCCTTTCACCTCTGGCTTCCTATCGGCAAATGGTAGGTAATCACCCTTTCCCAAATTAGTCAATATAGTTTGGTCATATCACAAAAGTCTCATAGAAACCACAGAGAATGTAATTGCAGGACACTGCTTAGAAGCAAGAAGGTTTTAAATTCTCTCTTCTCCTTTTCCTGACACTTATAGGGAATTTACACGTTGATCTCAGTTTTTCTAGGCCTGAGTAGTCCTTACCATGACCGTTTATTTACATAATTGCCCAAATTCTTTAGATTCCCTTGTATTATTTTTCTTTTATGAGTGTCCTCTTGCCTGATGGGGGCCTAGTTTTCTGCTTTAAATTTCTGCATATAGAGGCCCCCCCACTGTAGCTCAGGCCGTTAAAGCTCAGGCTATGAAAGCCATGGACCCGGATTCGAGAACTGAGGCTGGAAAAATAAATACAAAAGAAATGTATTCAGGAGATTCTTCAGGGTACAAGAATCCCAGGTCTGAAAATATTCTTGGTGTTAGAATGTGGACAAGGGTCGCTGACATTTAGCATTTGTATTAAAGAAGTCATGGGAGGGAGAAAACCTTTTCCTCTTCTCTCTGAGGCATCTGGCTGTCCATTGGCTGATGGGGTTGCAGAGGTGAGTTGGGCAGAGAGATTTTGAAGGTGCCTGGGGAAGACTCTCTCATGCTCAGAGTGCTGTGTTTAAATCTGTGGGCTTTATTGCAACCCCTGCCCCAGGTTCAAATCCTGACACTGCCACCCACCAACCTTGTGACTTGGCCCCACCTGTCTGTGTGCCATCTTCACACCCCTGCTTTGCTGCATAAGGGAGGGCCTTGAGCCTGCAACACTCTACTAAGAGACCAGAAGATGCCACAGCTCATGCTGTATGTGTGGGACAGTCTTTCCCTGCTTCAGACCCAACACAAGCTCGTTGGCTGGATTTGCAATCATGCATCACAGGTGCTCCAGGGGAAGAGTGAGTGGGGGCCTTTGCCTGCAGCATGAGCGGGGTGCAAGCAGACTTTTGACCTGTGGTGCCTGACAAACAAGACCTGCTGGACATTGGGGGACAATGCTGATCGAATTCTGTCTCTTCTCTGTGTGAGTAAAGCTGTCTTCCCTGTGTAGGAACCCTGTCTTTCTTGGCTGCCCTGACATTTGCGAACCATGAAGGTGTTTGATTCTAGGTCCTGGTGACAGGCATGGATGTTCTGTTTGTCCTCCAGGCAGTGGGTACTGTGTTCCCCCACAGGTGGCACACCCTCTCTTCTCTACTCTGAGTCCCAGCGTCCACGTGCCACTGGCGATGGCTGTGAGTGGCTCAGGCACTGATGAGGTGCGGAGTTCTTCTGCAAAGAATTGCCAGAGATTCCTGATGAGCAGCACCACATGGCAAGTTCATTAGAAAAAGTCCAGAGAGACCAAGCTCTCTGCAGGTAGAAAGGCTACAGCAAAAGGAAGTATAAGCAAAAGGGAATGCTGTCTATATCCAGGGATGGAGCTCCTCCCTTGGTGGGCATAACCAGGGGTGTGACACATGATTCAGTAGGGATGGCCACCCCCTTCCCAGCCTCCCTGGTGCAAATGGCCCGAGTCGTTAGGGGGCGTGGCTTAGGACCTGGTTGCTAAGGAAGGGTTTTCTCTGTATGCTCACCCCCAGTGTGCCTACCTGGGTGGTAGTGGCTCGTTTTTAGCTGACTTTAGCATGGCTGGTTAATTAATTTTCTGTTTATACATCTGCAAACCTCCTTTAAAAGTGCCCCCTTTTTATCCACGCTGTCTCTCATCAATGATCCCTCCTGGAGCTGAACGATAAGGGAAGTGGTGTGTAGAGAGACGGCTATGGGCCTAGAGCTCAGGGGCAGCCAGTTTGGGAGTTATTCCTTCCCTCAGCATCACCTTTACAGGGAATGCCCAGGACATGTCTGTACGCTTTTCTCTGAACAAGACTTGAGTCAAGATGCTGCCTGCTTCCAGGAGGCTTGTAGTAACATCTGCAAAGCTTTGAACATTCCATGAGCCAGATGGTTTCTGCTTTTCCTTTTCAGGGTCCCACGGACCAGGATACTGTAAATGCAGGGTGACGCCAGTAGGAGAAAGTGAGTTCATTCCAGTTCTCTCACGCTAGTGCAACATGACAGAAGTCTGCAAAAGTCATGCAGCCACATCCGGGTGACATTTATCTATTGGCCCCTTCAAAAGACATTCTCCTTGGCTATCTAGGTCTGGGACACTCTAGTGCTTGGTATACGTCACATGCATTCTGATTTTATGTCATTGCAAAGTACCAGCACTCTTTGATGCTGAAGCTGTGCTTTTCTCTGAGCCCCTCATCGTGGGGAACCAGGATAAGTTTAGATTTTCGGCAGTGGCTTTCTGCCCTCGCCCCCATGCAGTGCAGTATTTCTGATAATTCTAGAGACAGCTGCACATCATGTCACTAGCTCGAGGGCGCAGGGGAGTGGGGGTCGGGGTTGGAGACAGCTCCCCTTTGAGCACCGAGGTAGTTGGAATCACCCAGAGCTATAGCCAACCGTGTCACCCCAGAGTCCCCTGCATGAGCTACAGTGCCAGGGCTATGTGCTGTGCTTTGAACCATCTCCATGGTCTTAGGGATCCCTCACTTGGCTCTGTACTCCCTTCAAAGTGACACTTCTGTCACCTCCTATCCAGCTGGCATGCATGCCCAAAATAACCCAGAGGCACATCTGGGCAGAAGTCAGCAGAGAGATCCTGCGCCCTGGGTGGCTGAAGTTGAGACCCTTGAGCTCCCACTTTCTCTGAAGGGGTGTTGCTCCTTAGGGGGGTCCTCATCACATCTCTTCCTGCTGCCTGTCCCCAGCCCAAGCTCCCGGGACACACCAAGCTTGTATCTCTGACTCAGTGAGCCAGGCTGCAACTCTCATGCTGCCACGTCTACTATTTATTTGGCCCCCAGAAGTCTCCTCTTCTCCTGGATATCCCAACCACAGCTGCCTTTTATAGGCTCTTGCTGTATACATAGGTGAAGTGCTATACATTTGTCAGTGCCACCCTGCACCATCCTGTGTGGGCAACAGATGCTCAGAGAGGTTAAGTTACTTGCTTGGGACTATCCAGCTAGTAAGAGGGGTGCCAGAAACCTCTTAGCTTCGCCACTAGCCAGGCAATCTTTGTGTCACCACGAGCTGCCTCCTTCGTCCTGTTGGCAGAACTGGGCATCTATAACCCAAACGGGAGGAGGGAGTTTGATGGAACTCTCCAGATTTTAAAATAGTTATTCAGTTCAAACCAGAGTGTGTGGCGATGGTTGGGGGAGGGAGTTAGGAGATGTTACAACCTCGCTGTGGATGGAAAGAGCGAAATGGAGAGGAAAAAGGACCAGGCATTCCAGCAAACTCCAGGGACAGCTAATGGAGAGAAATAATGTGGCTAATTACATCTCTGAAGGCTATCTGTTCCAAAATGAATTTTTAATGAAAAAATAATGCATTTTTCCTGAAACTTAAATCGGAGAGAGAAGGGAATGGGCAGAATCTCCCCACGTAGGCAAGACAGCTGTGTGTGCGGGGTGCCTCTGACCCCTTCACCTTAGTGGCTCCCCAGTATCCCTGTACCATGAGTGCCCACAAAGCAGGCCTTTGCAGAAGCCACGAGAACCAGTTATGGGAACCTCGCAGACCAAGAAGCAGGTTCCAGGGCACCTGTCTACATGGAGTAAGTCTTGGAAATCTGATGTTTTCACCCACTCGAAACTCAGAAGTGTTTTTCCCAGCAGGTCTCAGGGAGCCATCTTTAGTGAAAACTCATTAATTTCCTCTACCCACCTCCCCATGCCTGTTCTTCCCCTCAGGGAGCCACAAATCTTCAATCCTGGGGTCTAAAGTCACACTCCAGTAAAATGAAGGCTCATCTCTACCAAATTGTGTTCAGTGAGTGTGAGTTTTGTGGGGAAGTGATCCTCATTCTCCCCGTTTTCTGGGAACGTCTATAGATCAGAATAGGGTGAGAGAAGCGTGTGTTTTAGAGTCAAACAGACCTGGGTTCAGATTCCAGTCACACAGGAGAGTTATTTTATTTCCCAGGCTCAGTTTCCATATCTGTAAAATGGGAGAGTAGCAATAGCTACCACATAGTATATGATGAGTTTAAATGACATCTTTGAAGTGCTTAGCACAGTGTCTGGCACAGTCCAAGCAGTTGCTTGCATTGTTATTATTTGTTCCAGAGCACAGCCAGGCAAGCCTTGAACCACCTTTTCTCCCGCAAGAAACTGTCTCTGGTGTTCTCCAGTTCAGTTGTCCCCTTTGCCTGCAGTGATCTCGGTCAAAGCGGCAAGTGCCACAGGGTTGGCCATGATGGCTGAGGTTGCTGCTGACCCTGACCTCTGCTGGGCTGTTTGGTGGAGGGCTGATCCTCCAGTGCAGCGGACACAATAAAGCAGAGACTGAAATACAGTTGACCCATCAACCACAGGGTTTGAGCTCTGAGGGTTCACTTGTAAATTGTGCTCAGTACATATTGATGGCCTTCCAGCTCCTGGTCTCAATTCATAGACTCAACTATCTACAGATGCTGGGTATTTGAATCGCAAATACAAAGGGATCATAAGGGACTTGAGACTATCTGAGGGGGTCCCAAAAGCAACCCCTGTAGATACCAAGGGATGACTAGTGAAGTTTTGGGGAAGTCAGACTTCAGCATGGATTCTCCACGGTGCAGGAGATCAGCACCTAGTCCCCGCGTTGTTCGAGGGTCAACTATTTTTCTTCTCCACCTCATCTCCTGTCCTTTCTGTTTTCTAGAACTATCCTATCCTCCAGACCCTGGGAGTCTCCAGGAGAGCGTTCATTCTGGCCTGATGAGGGGCTTCCCAAGTACTTTGGAGACCAGGTGCAGAATGAGGATTCTCGAAACGGGGAAGCTGGCTGATGCAGGCCCTGTAAGAGGAGGATCTTACTTCCTCTGTGTCTGAAATTTTGTCCCTCGCTCAGCTGGGGAGGGGCTTCCCTGTTTGGGTGGCCCCACCAGAACCGCATCTCACCAGCCAGGTGTGGCCATCAGCACACAACACCGCTAGACAGAAGGTCTGGGACCCCCGCTCCCACCCCCACCACCCCCACACTCCTGCCACTCTGCCCAGGCTCCATTTCCTCTTCCCTCAAACTTCTAGGGGCAGAGAGCCCTGCAAGCCGCTGGGCTCTCTGCAGTCTTTGAGCAAACTGGAGACGGAGCTGTCCTGGGACTTGTTCCTGCTCCTCCCGGGCAGGAACAACAGACTCAGGATGCAGCTTCACTAACAAAACAGCTCTTTCCACTAATGGGAGTGGATGGAAAGACATTTGGCCAAGAACTTGGAGCCAGCCAGGGTTATGGAACAATTCTGTGACAGGATGTGAGAAAGATCTGAAATCACGTTGCGTTCTGGCCACAGGCTGATCTTGGTCACAGAGTTTTCAACTGAGCCCTGAAAAGCTTGGATAGCAATTCTACTTCATAGATAGAGAAATGGCGCTCCAGAGAGGGCCAGTAACTTTTTCAAGGTCATTCAGCAAGTCAAGGACAGACCAGTAGCTAGAATCCAGTCTTAGCATCTTTAGATCTCAGCCAGTGGTGATGTTTTAGAGCCAAGCTTTGAAGAAAAGAATGTATCCTGGAGAAGAGAACCCTTACTCAGTTTGATGAAGGGGTCTTAGAAGATCTGATTTTCTGGGACCCAGACCTCTTTTTCCCTTCTCCTCCTTCCTTCTGAGGATGGGCCAAGTAAAGGTCAGAAAGTGGGGGATCCTGCTCAGCAGCCCTCCATCCAGAGAGGGACACAGAGGCCAGGGGAGGGGCAGGCTGGTTGCTCGTGTCCTCTGCTCTGTTGTGTGAAAGAAGCAGCAGTGGGGGCAGCTGCAGAAGCACGTGGTACTGTGGAGCAGAGAGGCTGAGATAAGAAGGAGGACTGATCTTGCTGCTGCTTCAAAGAGAATTGAAGCCATCCGTCATGGCTGTTCGTAAAGACCTTGCAGAGGGTCTTATCTGCCCTACCCTGCCCCTACTCTGGGCCCTGGGAGGCAGGGCCCCGCCTTTTCTCACCAAGGACCTCCTCTACAATGCTCTATAAATGAGGGAGACCTCCCCACTCCATGACCTGCCAGCTGGGTCCCACAGCAGCTTCCAGGAGGCAGAGGTTCAAATCCCCACCTGCCTTTTCTTGAGGCAGCTCCACCAAGCTTACAACCCAGTCTGTGGGAACTGATATTAGCCCCACTGTACAGAGGAGAAATTGAGGCACAGAGAGGCTAAGTGACTTGTCCAGAGTCACAAGCTAGTTAATTCTTGGGAAACTTCCTTCTTATGGGGTCACAGAAAGCCTCCTGTGGGAGACATGCATCCCCCTCTGGAGCAGCCAGCTCGCCTGGTATGTGTAGATTCTCAGACAGGTTGAAAATAATCTTTGAAAAAGAAGGGATAGGTCCCGCTTCTTAACTGCTTCATTTCAGACATCTGGAAAAAATTCGAATTATTTAATTGACTCTCTGGAAGGACAGAATGCAGATTTTTTTCCTGCCCCTTCCGACTCTTATCCTGCCAAATCTCACCCAATTCTGTCTCTGCAAATAGTGTTCAGCATTAGGTGTGGAAATCCTTAAATGCGTGTCCATTAAATTACAAGGCAAATCCCATATTTCTTAACCTGGCATTCAACGTCCTGACTTGAGACGCCTGTGAACTCTCATTAAGAGTGTGGGCTCCCAGACCAAACTTCCTGGGTCAACAAGTCACCTCCTCCGCCTTCACATTCCTTGACCCCTGGATTATTTAAAAGCGTGTTGCTTAATTTCCAGTATTTGGAGGATTTTCCAGATACTATTATTCATTTATAGTTTCATTTCACTATGGTCAGAAAACATACTCTGGGTGATTTTAGTTCTTTTAAATGCGCTAAAGTCTGTTTTATAATCCAGAATATGTTCCATATGGAATCACCCAACAAAAACTTGAAAAGGATGTGCATTCTACTGTCGCTGTAGAGCCTGTTGTTCGTGCCAGTTAGAGTGTTAGTGATGGGCTTGTTCAGATCGTCTATATCCTTGATGATATTCTCCCTACTTTTCTATCAGTTACTGAGAGATGAGTGTTAAAGTCTCCAAGTCTAACTGGAGTTATTCTTTGCAACTTTTCATTCCATGAGATTTTGAGGGTTTTGGTTTTTGGTTTTGCTTTTTGTATTTTGACGTTTTATCATTAGATGCACCGTTAGGACCGTTTTATCTTCTAGGTGACTTGATCTTTTTATCATTAGGGAATATTCTTCTTTATCCCTAATAAGTTTTCTTCTCCATACCTCTACTTTGCCTGATATTAAATGAAAGAGACTATTACAGCTCTTTTTTAAAAAAGCTATGTTTCATGGTATATATCTTCAATCTTTTACTTTTAACCATCTAACTCACTATCTTTAAAAGGAGTTCCTTATAGCAAGTATCCAGCTGCTGCTTGTTTTTCAAAGTCAAATCCAACGATCTCTACCTTTTAGTTGATAAGCTTGAACCATCTATACTGAATATATTTATTGATATGGTTGGCTTTAGGGCTACCATTTTTACTTCTTGGCTTTGGTTTGTCCCTTCTGTCATTCTCCCGTTTTCTGCTTTCTGCCTTCTTTTGCAGTATTTTCATATTATTTTGGTATTCCAGTTTTATTTCACTGTTGGCTTTTTTACTATTTCTCTTTGTATAATGTTTTAAGTGGTTGTTCTAAGGATTATGCTATACATACCTAACTCACCATCATGGTCTAGTCAGGGTTAACCTTTACCGCTGCAGGTGAAGTGTGTGTTGCCATCAGTTTGGCCTTTCCCCCTCCCTTTGTGCTGTCATTCTTACTTGGGGAGCCTCACTGTATGTTGAAACCCCACAAGACTGCTATCACTTTTGCTTTCAATATTCATACATATTTCGAAGTAATTAAGAGGGGGAAGAGACTATGCTATTTACCCAACTATTATCATTTTTCTTTCATTTCTTTTATTCCTGAAGTTTCAAGTTTGCTTTTGGTATCATTTTTTTTTCTCCTAAAGAACTTCCTCTAAACATTCTTTTAAAGGCAGCATGCTGGCAATAAACTTTTTTAGTTTTCTTTAATCCAAAAATGTATTCTTTTGTCTTAAAAAGCTTTTTATTTTCCCTTTTTACCAGATATAGAATTCTAGTTGACAATTCTTTGCTTTCAGCCATGTAGAGATGCTGTTCCGCTGCCTTTTGGTCTTCACAGTTTCCAGTGAGAACTCTGCATTCATTTCAATGGTTGTTCCCTTATGTGCAGTTTATTTATTTCTTTGTTTTCCGTTTTTTCCCTTTATCCTTAACTTTTGGCAGTTTGAATAAGATATATTTGGATCAGGCTTTCTTTGAATTTATCCTTCTGGGGGGATTTAGTGAAGTCTTGAATTTTTCTGTATTTACATTTGAATTTGAATTATTTGAATTATGTCTTCTTACCAAATTTGAAAAGTTTTCTGTCATAGTTTCTTTAGATACTTTTTTCATCACCAAGATTTTTCTCTTGTCTCTCTGGGATTCCAGTGACGTGAATGGTAGTCCTCTGATATAGTCTCAAAGTCTCTGAAAGGCTATTCATTTGTTTCATTTTTTCCTGTCATTCATATTAGATTAATTTCTCTTGATTTATATTTGAGTTCCCTGACTTTCCCCTATCATCTTCATTTTGTTATTGAGCCCATAGAGTCAGTTTTTTATTTCAGTTACTGAATTTTCAGTTATAAAAGTTCTATTTGTTTTTTTAACAGCTTTTATTCTTTCCCCAAGGTTTCTATGTTTTCACTCACTTCAGGATCATTCTTCTGTATTTCATGGCTGCTTTTAGAGTCTTTGTGTGGCATTTCCACCATCTGGGTCATCTTGAGGTTGGGAATTATCTTTCCTTTGAGAGAAGTTGAGATTTTCTTGGTTCTTTGCATATGGAATAATATAGGGCATTTTGAATATTATGTAATCAGCCTTATTTGTTTCAGACTACAAATCTTGACTAGCCTTCTGTGTGGGTAAGTTCTACATACTCGCAGTTCAAGACTGAATCCAGGGGTGCCCTGGTAGAGTAGTGTTTTGGTAAACTGCCTCCAGCAAGAGCACAGTCCACATACATCTCAAAGACCCAGGTTCGCATCCCGGGCTGGGGATAACAACCAAGATGTGCAACTAAATACAAATAAGTAAAATGCTTCTTCCTCCGCTCTCTTCCTGCCTGCCTGCCTACTCACCTTCATTCCTGCCTGCACCTCTCCTTAAAAAAAAAAAAAAGTGAACTCAGGATGTTACACAGATTTATGGAAGTTTTATTTCTAGCTCTCCATATTTTCGCTCCCACTCACTGGCTCCCATAGGCTCTATTTCTTGGTTCCTGGGCTAAGCCAAAACTTGGATTTTTCGACTCTTCACATTATCACACATTTCCTCAGACTGGGTCCAGTGAGAGAGGAAAAAATAACAGAATTTTCCCCACACTCTTCGCAAGGGCCCCATTTCTCATTTCTTCTGACTAGAGAGGGATTTCTCTGAGTTTTAGGCTCTGCACTGCCAACACTGTGCTATAGCTTTGTATGAGACTTTCCTAGGGGCATACCTTGGAGAGTGAAAGAGAAACAAATTGAAATTCTTTCCTACTCCTCATCGTCAGGGTCAGAGACAAGGTCACTCTTGGGGCTTCTACTGCTTGAACCCATTTCTGGAATTCAGCCTCTCTAGCGACTAAGTGAGAGACATAGGAGGTGAAAAACCAGGACGCTCCCTGCCATCTTGGTCATTCTTTTAGTGTTTCCCAATTCCACCTGCTAGTATTTCTTTTCTGGAGTCCTTAGTAATTATAATCTGTGGAGGGAGGAGGCAAAGTGTGCTTCATCTAACTGTAACCAGAAACCTGGAGATGTGTAATTTTAAGTTGAAAGGGATGGGAGAATTTGACTGATTTTGCCAACAGTCTTGCAATATTGCAGAGAGTGAAATACACTAAATTTGTAAATTCAATTTATTAGATTTACAACTATTTTCAAGTACATGATCCAAAGGTGTTGGTTGTTCAATTAGACATTTAAGTGACTTAGGAAAATCAAATATATTCAATGTTCCAATGTAGTTGAAATTGTTTAAGCAAATTTAATTAAGTTGTAAATGACACTGATTGTTTAAAGGAGTTTCAGTTTTTCAACTTGAGTTAATCAAAATTTAATTGAATAAAAAGTGAAAGTCTCATTCTTATTTTATTACATTTATAAATAGAATAATAGGTTTGGTAAGTGGCACTTAATCTTAAGAAAAGCTGCGTGTTTTTAATGTGCGTCCTTAATACATTGAATATTAATTTTATTGTAGTAATTATTCTACACATTGAAATAATCTCCTGTGGGTAGGTTCCCCATTTCTTAGATACATGTCAACACACCCTGCCCTCCACCAAATCACCAAATGTTCTTCCCCATTGTCCCTTGGGCTCCACCACAATTTGCCCCTGCCCGCCCCATTCTCTTTTGGAAAGCTCAGTTCTGTAGCAAATGTTTCAGGGTTGATTATGTTTCATCTGTTCCTTTGTTTTGTCTATTCACATTACACCTATGAGTGAGGTCATCTGGTATACATCTTTCTTCTTTTGACTTGTTTCACTTAGCATAATCCCCTCCAGTTCCCTCCATGTTGATTCAAATGACAGGGTTTCATCTCTTCTAAGGGCTGTGTAGTATTCCATTGTGTATATGTACCACATCTTCTTTATCCTTTCATCTGACCTTGGGCACTTAGGTAATTTCCAGTTCTTAGCTATTGTGAATAAGGCCACAATAAACATGGAGGTGCATACATCTCTGCGGTTGAATATTATTTTTTAAAAGATAATTATAACTGGTATGTTTGTGTCCATCACCTCCTCCCACCCCTGGGACACACATCAAAAAAAAAAAAAAAATGTCATTGACAAGGGGCTCACCTCCAGGAACAGTCATGTCACTCTCAGGCAGCTCCTACAGTTGGAAAGGTGCCTGTGAGTAACATAGTCGTCCATGCTTTGAAGACAGACTGGTGAGTTGTTTAACTCCTCTGAGACTCCGTTTACTTACGTACAGAATAGGAATTAAAAAAACTACCTCAAAGGCTTGGTCTGAAAATTAAACAAGACGGTGCGCACACGGCGCTTGTGTGCGCATGTGCATGGCCGGCGCTTCGCCTGGAAAGCTATGGCAGTAGTAGCAGCAGAGAGCGAGCGGTAGGAAATGAGCGCTGTTGCTGGAGGCGTCATTCTCTGAATGTCTCCCAGACCGGCCGGGCACTGGTAGAGGATGGGAAAGCCAAAGCGAATGGGGGCGGTGGCAGGAGGACCATCACCACTGTCCTGCCGCCACGTCTCCCTTCCCTGGCCCAGCTGTTCCTGACAATGAAGACAGTCGTCTGGTGTTGCCAGGTGGTGACTGAAAGATGCAGTCTTTGGCCTCAAACATCAGAATTTAGACCGCAGTACCTCCTTCCTTCGGGTGGTGGTTTGGAGAAGCTGCCCAGACCCTCCAAGCTGCTGTTCCTGCACCCACTCAAGGCAGGAGCTGAGCTAATTAACTCATAAGGGGGATTCGCGTCTTAACGCGGCGCTGTCCAGCACAGCCCCGCGCCCGTGGCAGCCTCGTCCACAGACAGTGGTTACCTTGCGTCGCCGTCGGGTAAGTTCTATTCTAAAATGGATTTATTTTTGCCCTTGGTAACTCAGTTGACCCAGGCTACCCGGTTAGCGTATCTACACTCATTCAGCTGGGGAGCAGGAGGCCCAGGTTCCCGTTCCCTTCCCTTCTCCTTCCTGGGACTCAGTTTCCCCATCTCTAGATCGGGTCTGCAATCCCCATTCAGCGCCCACCAGACCCACACGTCTCAGAGGGTCCGTGGTTTGTGCACGGGGAAGTCTCCCAGACAGATTCAGGAGGTCTGTGGTCAGAACAGAGTTCTCAGTCAGTTCTCACTCTGACAGGAAGTTGGACACCTCATTCTCCAAGGTCTGGTAATTGGCCTCCCATCTGACCAGATAAGAAAGTATCGATGCTCTCTGCCTCTGCTCAAACTTCTTTCCTCTTGGCTCCTCTGCTGCTGCTGTGCATGGGGGGATCTGTTCCTTAGAGCTGGGGCCAGAGGAAGGACCCTCCCCTGGAGCTTGGTCTCCTGTCTCTGGGCCGTGGACCTCCCTCAGCCATGGCCGTGCTCACTGCTACAGGAGCAGCATCTTTGAAGGTCAGCATAGCCCCTCCCTGCCTCCAGAAGCCCTCCCAGCTCCTCTAGCTCCCACCACCCTCCCTAAGACCCCCATATGAGTTCCTGTTCATACTCTGTCCCACCCAGGCCTCTGTTCTCCAGGTGGCTGGGTCACCTTGTTAACATTCAGGTGGGAGTTTATGAAGGGAAGGCTCAGGATACCTTCTTCTCTAGTTCCCTGACAGTCCTGCCCCAGCATGGGTTTTCAAACTGCTGGCTGTCTGGGGAAACATGAAGTGGGGTGCAAGGCAGAGGCCAGCTCCTGGGTGTGCTCCTCAAAGCATAGGCTACAAAGAGGCGACAAAAGAGTGATTTGAGACCCTGCCAGGAGGACCAAAGCATATTGGAGGTCACCTCTGGCCTCTCTAGTTCAATAATGAAAACATCTCCCTTACGTAGGGCAAAGAGGGAAGCAAAGGGGAGACTCTGTGATGTGGGTTCTGCTCCTGTGACCTGTGATGGAAGGTGGATGTGAGCACAGGCCTGGCATTTGTCCACGCCTCAGCCCCAGTCATGGCCACAGAGCCCCACAAACTCTTGTCCTCTGCTCTGGCTGGTGTCCCACAGGGACACAGAATCTGAGCATCTCTGGAACTTCCCAACTCCCAAAGAGAAACTGGAGACAAGTAGGAGCAAGTAAGTGCCTTGTTGGCCAGAGGCTACAATCAAGGGTAGAGGCCTCTCTCTGGCTCCCTCTGCTCTGTCTCCTGGACAGCCCTGCTCTCTGAGTGCACACCAGGCTGCTCTCTGGCTTCTGAATGCTTATATCTTTCTTTTCCCTAAGCAGGAGTGGAAAGGTCTTCCCCTCTCTGGATAACTTTGCGCTGGCCCATTTTCTCCCTGTCTCTTCTCACCTGACTCTAGGGAGGAGAACACATCCCATCAGCATTCTTTCCTACCAGCACAGCAGAAGCTTCTGAAAGAGGAGGTGTGTGTGTGTGTGTGTGTGTGTGTGTGTGTGTGTGTGTGTGTGTGTGTCCTGAAGTCAGACTCGGCCTCCCCTATCAGACAGGCAGAGACCAGCTGATGCGGGGGAGGCCATGGGTTGAGATAAGAGAGAACTTTGCTTATGTATGCCTTAACTTCATTCCTCTGAAAGTCAGGCTGTGTGTTCTGCAGGGCATGATTTGACCTTGAAAGGTCAACAGGATTCGAAGAAGGCAAGATGGAGACAGAGATTCCAGGAAGAGGCAATGGGCTGTGCAAAGACACAGGACATGTGTGAGGCCTCATAAGACCAAGGTGCTCAGAAGGAAAGCCATGGACAATGCAAAGAAAAAGGGACACTCTGTTCAGACTCCCTATTTGCCAGCTCACTGTGGGCACCATTGTAGATAAGCCTGTTTCTCCAGAGGCCAGTCTTCTTGGACTTAGTCACTGTGCTGACTGATGCTGATTAACAGTCTCTCCCATCTTCAATGACTTGAAATAATAGTTAACTTAATGTTCTGTGGGTCAGCAATTCAGGCTGGGCTCTGCTGGGTGGTTCTTCAGATCTCAGTTGGATTCGCTCACACTGCTCTACATCAGCTGACTGTTAGTTGACCTAGGCTCTCTGTGGCTGGGGTCTAAGATGCCTCGGCTATGTTCCACACATCTCTCACCTTCCAGCAGGCCAGCTCAGCCATGTGAAGATGGCAAAATGCAGGAATGGGCTCCAGTGTTAAAGCTCGTTTCAAAGCTTTACCTGAAACATGTTGCTAGCCGCCCCTTGACCACAGCAAGTCGGGTCGCATGGCAGCCCCCGAGTCCAGGGGCTGTGCAGGTGGAGTGGAGAAGGGTGATACAAAGTCACCCCCATAGGGAAGGTGAAACTTGGGGACATAAATATGATCCATCACTGTGCTTTTCCACCCAGCTATGGCCAGTCTCCACACCACATCCCTGGTCAGGCACAGAGCAAGTCTCTGGGACCTAGCTCAGATCCCACCTTCTCTAGAGAACCTTCCTCGTTGATTTAACTCTCAGCTTAGTTCATCTGCTCGGTCCTGGGAGGGTTTCGGTGGTTCTGTGTATGGGCTTGCAATTGCTTGAGTGTGCAGGTGTGAATTTTTTGTGAATGGGATTGTATTGTGTGAGAACGTGTTTGTGTGAACATAATGTGATTGCGTTTGTGTGAATGCATGAATGCGAGAGTATCTCTGTGTGTGTGTGTTTCTGCCTCAACCCAATGATGTGAATCCACTCGTGAGGATGCCTTTTTTCTTTCTCTCCTACCATGCTGGATCATGGCATATGGTGGTAAGACGCTCCTGGCCCCTGCTTTCCAGGGGCACAGATGTTCTGCAGAGATGCTCTTGCCGGCCGTGACAGCCCAACATGGCAGTATCAGAACACAAAAAGCACAGGGGGCAATGGGATGCCAGCAGACATGCTTCGAAGAACAAGGACAGCCCTGGACCCAGCCTGGCAGCCAGGAGAGGTTTTCTGAAGGTGGAACCTGAATCGTCTAGAAGCTGGGTAGGCACCAGCGTGCTCAGGCAGAGGTGGAGTCTGTCCTATGCAGAAGACTCGCACAGACAATGGCCTAGTGGTGAGAGAGGCTGCTGTGTCTGAGAAATGGCCATGGCTGTGTGGGGCTGAGCCTGGGAAGTACACTGCGGGGAATGGGGATAAGCCTGGAGAGGTCCACTGGAGCCATGTCATCATGCTTTGGGTGTCAAGTGACGGACCAGAGAGGCAAATAGGCTGAGTTAGAAAGCGGGCGCTGCTGTGGAGGGGCCATAGTGGAGGCCCTAAGATCGTGTGTCACAGCAGTTCGGGGAGAGATGAGAAAGATCTGTACCAGAAAGAGGTGGTGGCGCTAAAGAGGGAGTAGACGGGAGGAGGGGGGCTGCAGGCGTGGTGACCTGCAAGATGTGGCCTCACGGCAAAATGGTCTTGGGCCCAGGGCTGGGGTTGGAGCTGGGAGCATGGGGCCCCCCTGAGGTCTAAAGGGCAAGCTAGAATGGCCCGAAGAGATTGTCCGCCGACTCAAAGCTAGGAGACGTTGCAGGGAAGCTCAGAAGCCGGGGTCCGCCAGAGGCCAGGATTCTGGACGCTTGGGCTGGGCCCTGGCTACAAATCGCCTTCGGCCCGACTGCGCAGCACCTGGAATCCAGGCAGAGCTGCTGTTCCCGCTTGAACAGGCTGGCACAGCCCAGACTTCCCCCGCCTGCGGCTTCTTCCTTTGGCGCAGCCTCACATGGCAGCCCTGCTGACAAAGAGCGGAGGGATCTTGAAAAACTCACTGAAGAAACGAGGCATCAAAGCACTGCCCAGAGCTGTGCTCTCTCCTCAGCTCCCAGCCTGCTTCAGACACTTGATCATGTCTCAGGCCCGAGGGGGACTGACTGATCACTGGGGAGGCCCCGAGTCACACATCCCTCCCTGAGCGCTTCAAAGGCAGCCCTGGTCCCAATGACCTCCTGTTTCCCTCTGGGAGAGGAAGGTCTCAGTTCCTGCCTGCCCCCAAGAGCCTTTGGTGCTGTCTCCCCTGAGTCTCTGGCTGACTCAAGGAGAATCCCTTTCTCCCAAGTCTTCTTCTTGCCTCTTGTCACCAACAGTGTCCGCCCCAGCCCAGAGCAAGGCCTTCCTCGCAGTCCTGCAGGCCCAGGGCCTCGCGGGCCTCAGTCTGACTCAGTGTGCTGGTGGCCAGCCTGTCTTTCCTCAAGAGTTGGGCCTTCCCTTCTGAAGCTGCTTTGGGCAGTGAGGCCCCTGGACCTCAAGAATTCCCCAGGAGAAGAACTGTGCTCTAAGATATCTTTTCTTTCCTTTTTTACTTATAGGTAGGGGCTGGGTTCTGGAACAAGCCCTGGCTGCAGAATCAGGAGACCTGGGTTCCCACTGTAGTCCTGATGATTAGACTTCAGGAAAACAATTTGGGTTTCGGTTACTTCAACTCTAGAATGGAGTTAATAAGCCTCAAAAGGTAATTAATCTGAAAATGTTTAATGGTACCTGACATATCCTGATGCTACGTTTAAAAAAAGACATTAATTCAATAATGTGTAGAAGAAGTTACTACACACCCCATATTCTTGGCACATATCCTGCGCCAAAGAACGCACGTTAAATTTGGCCAGTAAGTGCCAGCATGGGAAAGCTTAGTCCCAGGACAGGGGACAGTCTGTTGCCAGGGCTGCTGGAGCTGGGGCAGGAGCTGGGGAGGCATGAGCTGGGCATAGCGGGGATTTGAGGTTGGGAAGACAGAGAGGATTAGGAATAAGACAGCCTCAGAATCAGTGTGATGCTGGTCATGATCCCTCTGGAAGGCAAGGAGGTTTTAGTCTATGAATTCTGAAACTCTTGATTGACAGGAGCATGTCTTGTTGGTCTGACAAGGGAGATGAGAATCCTGTGCTATGGGCCAGAGCCAGGTCTCCCTGGACCTTAGCGGGGGCAGTAACGTGACATCCTCTTTGCAAGAGACCCATCTGAGAAGTGGAAGCCTGAGGGAGGAGAAACCCCCAAAACACCTAAAGGCAGGACTGGGAAACTGCACATGACACGGGCTAGGGGTGGCTGGAATGTGAATCCTCTCCTGCACTTGCAGAAGCAAGCCCTGGGGTTCCTGGCCTGTGGGAGCAAGGACAAGCAGAGGAAAGTGGACCACACCCTCTGGAACTCCTGGAGAGCAGGGGACTGCACACTGTTCTCCCCCGGAGCATAGCCGGGACCTGGTGCAATGTGTGTAAAACTGGTTTCATAAGAGATCTAGAGTGAGATAGAGTCCCAGAGACAGGGAGACAAGGAAACAGAGATTCAAGAGATGAAAAGACATGCATGCTCAGGTAGAAAAACCTAGAGAGATAACAGAAATGGAGAAGCGCAAAAGAGAGAAATCAAATAGAGTCAAGATGGAGGAGAGTGAGAGAAGATAGTGTCTTCACCAAGTCCCAAAATAGCAGCTGCTGGTGCCGGCAGCCTGCCCTGAGATGGCCCCTTAATTGGGGCTGAATTCAGCATTCTCTGAGCCCAGCGCGGGTGTCGCTGAGGACGGCATGTGCTGGGCCAAGGTTGTCAGAAAAGGCCCAGCTGGAGCTGGAATGTGCACCGGGTGGGGTGTGTGGCTTCCTGCCCCCAGCTCCCCACACCCCCCGCCCAGCTCCAGCACTGCACAGACAGTCCACAGATACTGCTCACCTGGGGACATGGGAGAGTGATTGGGCAGAAGGAGCAGGGAGTTGGTGGAGGGCACCAGATGGTCATTTTTTGGGGAAGAGAGAGTAGCTGGACAGTTGGGTACTTAGGGCTGTCCTTTAAGGGATTCGTTACACTTCCACAACACTCTCTTAACAGGCTGACTTGTCTGTTCACATACTTTTTTTCCAGATGCCAGGACCCAATTGTGTCCCAAGCACCAGTCATTTAAGGTACCACTCCCACTCCACCCAACTCCCCTATTTCTTAGGAAGGACTGATCCTGTTGTCTTAAGGGAGTGCAGCCTCTGCTTCAGCCAGGTAGACAAAGAGTTCTGAAGGGGCCCCATTTCCCCTTAGGATAAAATGGAAATAATGTATTGTGAGGAATTTTCTCTAGATGCTAAGAATTTTCCAACAGCATAGAAATTAAGACTAACCAATAAAGAGGACTGAAATGAATGACTAGCACTCCAAAATCTAATGTAACTAGTATGCAGATCATTTGGGTGTTGGTCTCAAGGCCAATGCTGTGGCAGAGGGCAGGGATAGGATGAGTCAGAGGGAGACAATGCACTGTGATGCAGTCTTAATGAAGATCTCAGCTCATCTCAAGGGGGTTCTAGAGCTGGGATGGCCCTTCAGAGTTGTCTCAACTTGGGTAAGGGAATGGGGCTTTCAGAACCTGTCATTGATTAGTCACTGGGTGTGGACTTTCCTGGGAGGGGAGAATGATCTTGGACAAGGTTGTTTTCTTTAGCTGAGGCAATTCCCAGAGGTGTACAGTGAAGGTTTTCAAACCTTCCCAGTTCTGGGAGAATAAAACCTTAAGTTACAACATACAGGACAAGCTGTCTCAATGATACTGGTGAGGCAGGTGATGGGAGAAGGGGTCCCCTGGCCTCAGTGAGGCCAGCTCCAGAGTGGACAGAGAGCTCCAGGCACCATACAGACCATAAACGTGGGTTCCTTGGGTCAGGATCTTCTGATTGTGAGAGAAAGGGAAGGATAAGAGGCTGAGTTCTGCAAGGCACCTAAGGTTTGAATATGTCCCAACAATGCCGGACAGAATAAGTGACCAACGTGAAATTCTGGAAGGAAAATCAAGCTGAGGACTGAATTAGCCCCTGATTAACCATTCCCCAGAAAGACTATGCCTGCCTAGACCTGTGTGGAGCTACATGAGTGGGAGAAGATTAGGGAGAGAATGGAAGAGACAAGTAAAGGCCAAGTCGATCCTGCCTCGTGGCATTCATATTCTGATGTGGGGGGCGGGGGTGTGCAGTTTTATATGTGGGTGTAGACAGAGAGCAGCACGCGGTGTGCTCCCAGGCTGTCTTGGATGGTTCTGCCAGCTCTCGGGGTAAATTAATTCAGAAAAGGGAGCCAGCAAGGTGGGAAAGTCACAGAGAGATCTTCAGAAGGGAGTCAGGATGAGCCTTGAATAATGGAGAGGAGTCAGGCAAGCAGGGATATGCACTGAAATGTCCTCTCACTTCCCTGCCCTGTCACTTGGGGAGTGGGGGCCGAGTCAGGACTCATTCAGGCTTAGTCCATCTCCATCTAAGAGGTGACCCGGAGAAGCATCCAGAGCCTTCCTTCTCCTGCCTTTCTTTATAAACCCTCTGCCTTCCCACTCACCTTGACTCTGTCCACGGTGCTGAATACTTTTTATCTACACCTTTATCTACACTTCACTTTTGGAGGCCCATGTCCGCAGAGTTCCAGTTTCTCTTGCAAGGAAGTAGCAAGGTGAGCTCCTTCATGAGGGTCTGTGCCTGGGGGCTTCATTCAACCCCAGGAGATCTTCCCTTGGACACCCAGACCCCAACTTGCTTTCACTGGGTTGAGGACAGGCTAAGTAGACATTTTCTGTCTGATGAAATCCTTGGTGCCTATGTGCAGGGCATAATGTGGGCAATTTAAAGGTGTGCCTTCAGGATGCACCTTTGTGACAATGGAATAATTCTACATATTTATTGTAGTGGTGGTAATTTGTGTTTATATATGTGGCAAGCTCATAGAGCTATACATATACATGTGTGAAAAACATGTGTTTACAAAAACTGGTGAAAGCTGAATAAGGTCTCTAGTCCAGTCCATAATTCTATTGTGTTTATGTCAGTTCCTAGTTTTTAAATTGCTACAGTTATCCCCATATAACTTCATTGGGGGGAAGCTGGGTGATGAGAACTTGGGGCCCTTCTGTGCTATTTTTGCAACTTCATGAAGTCTACACTTATTTCAAAATTAACAAAATAACAGTGTGCTTAATGGCTGGCCCTGCTTAAGAGCCTCTTACCAGCTGTCTCTTCTTCACCCAACATGATCCATCAGGGGCCCAAACCCATTTTTTATCATTCTCGGGGCATCTTCCTGATTACCTGTGCCACCTTCTGGGTTCCTGTAGCACTGATGCTGAGAACACACAGCCAGGTCTCTGTCCTGGATCCTTTCATCAGTCTCTTTTTCTTAAAGGGAAGTTTCAGGCAGGAATGAAGGTAAACAAGCAGGAAGACAAAAAGAAAGAGGATAAAGACATTTTATTTTATTTAGTTGTTCACCATTAATTTTTCCCCCTGGATCCGGAACCTGAACCTACGTCCTTGGGATGTATGTGGACTGTGCTCCTTCAGAGACAGTAATCTAACTGATACTCTCCCAGGCTGTGCCTCATGAGTCTATTTTGCCTCCCCACCATACTGAGAGTTCCCCGAGGGTGGGGGTTGTATCTTCTGGGTCTTCCATCTCCTTCTCAGATCATGAAGATACGCAACTAGAGTTCAATTATTACTTGGTGACAGACTGATAAATATCTGCTTCCCACAGGACCCAGTCTTTCACAAGCTGATGATCTCCCTTCCTCAGCTTTGTGGCAGCCAATCTCCAATAACCAAGTGAGGAAGTGAGAGGACATGTGACTTAAAGCCACATGGCCACTGGCTCATGTGCCACTTACTAATTTCCCACACCAGTGTTTCACATGCATTGTATCTAGTCTGAAAACAGGGCACTGAACTCCATTTTACACATGAGAACAGATACACAGTAGGGAAGAGTTGTCACAGCAAAATGAAAACCAACTTCTCTTTCCCAGTTTTGCCACATACAAATTGTGGAAACTTGGGCCAGTTGCTTAAACTCTCTGATCTTCAGTCTCTTCATCTGTAACTTGAGAAAAATAATCTCTTCATCACAGGGATTTTGCAAGAAGCCAATGAAATAACCTTTGTGGCATTTGAAATCTTGTGGATTCCTGAAGTGAACGATCACTTGTTAAAGTGATCTGTGAATGAATGATTGAAAGAATGAACACATGCTTGCCAAGTGCCCCTCTGAGCACAGGGCCGGAGCTCTCCAAATGTTAGTTCCTCCGTATTTTTCTCTTCATTCCAGCCTTGTCCTTTCTGGCACAAATTCCCATCCAAACAATGCCAGAACAGTAACGAAGCTGCCAGTGCCTTCTGGTTGCAAAGGAAGGAAAATGTACCCCTTGAAGTTTGAGGCATTTGAGCACAGGAAAGAGGCATGCCCAGGCTGGGGCTCCTTCTGCCCTTGAAGGCCTGTGGGTGTTCATGGCAGAGGAAGACTGTGCAAATCAGTCACCTAGGTGGTGACCAATCAGGGGGCCTTTTTCGGGTATTTGGAGAGTGAGCTCCAAGTGCTGGGCCTGCAGCCCCAGTTCTCCCACAGAGTAACGGTGAATAAAGAGACCAAGGAATCCAAGGAAGGGTGTCAAATACCACCTACTTTGGGGGAAAAGGCAGTAGAGGGCCTTACAGTTTCCATATGCCTGTGTCTCACAGAGATTCTTGGAATCCAGACTTGCGAGGGACCATGCCTGTCATGAATACAAGCTTGAGAAGGCCTATTCTTCCCTAGGTAGGTCTGAGCTCCCCACAGGATAGGGGGCTTACTAATTCCCTGGCATGATCAGTCACTGCCTCTCCCAGTGAAAATGGCAACAACTATTCTGGCATTGCTGGGCTCCATAGTGAAAGTACAGTGAAGGTGGTTGATACCTGGGACAGAATCTTGCATTTGCCTGAATGGTCCAGGCTGATAAGTAGCTCTCTTGGGGAAGGGTAAACCAGTCATAGAATTCACACTAAGGTGTAAATGGTTGCTAGGCTAGGTTCTTCTCTGTCTGAACAATGCCTGCCCAGCTGGCAGAACTGAGTCGTCATTCCATGAAGTTTTTGCCTTTGGGCTGTCTGTTCCTGCACTCAGCTCAGGGTTCCTGCCCCCACCAACCCTCAAGCAAATACTCACTGCAAGGGCTGTCTTAGTTCTTTCAGCTGGAACACAAGTATATATTTTGGGGAAGAAACAGGGCTTTGTCCTTAGGGATTTCATGTTAGTTGGACAGGTAAGAGTGTAACTCGGGGAGCAGTGAGATATAGCAAGGAGGGGCTACAGGGGCCAGAACATGAAGAACAAAGAGAGAGGGAGATCCCAGAGATCCCAGAGGCCTCCTTGGAGAGGAAAGCTTGTAGGCCACTGTGAGTCTGGTAACCCTGAGAGGGTTATCAGTGAACTTATGGACTCCTATTGGGGATGGAGGTCTCTGGGAGCCAGAGAGGATTCCAACTCCATCTCCCCTACTGGCAGACATTTGCTCTTTCCTTGTACAACCTCTGACTCAGCAGAGTACTCCAGATATGTGGTCTCTGGTCAAGCTTGGTGCTTCTGTGTCTTGTGGCCAAATGCCCTTCTCTAGTCCACAAGCTGTCCCCACATCACAGCTGAAGGTAGAGGAGCCTGGATCTCCGCCTCTCTCGTTCCCCTGATGCCATAACCATCCCTTATGCACAGGCGCATGTCCTAACAGCAGCAGCGTCCTTCCCCAAATGCTCTCCCAGTACTCAGATGGCCTTGGTCAGACAGGACGAGCTGGCCATGGGAGGGACTGGTCTGTTTCAATCTCACTCCAGTCTTGTCCCCAGGGATCAGTGTTTTTTCTAAAATGGCTAGTCTGGTGAAGACTCAGCCTAGGTCCAAAATGAAATTCAATCTCTGAACAGAGTCAGGACTTAGTTATAGGAGTTAGGGGTTAGAGGGTGTCCCATGCAGTGACACAAACATGATCTTTCTCTTTGGTTTTGGAAAGCATGGAAGGATACACACCCCAATATACCTGGCTTTGCACTGTTATTTTTCCTCTCAGGACCCAGCCCTGGGTCAGGTGTTCCGGAGGAAGGGGTGCAAAGTCCCACCTGCAAGGGATGCAGGGAACATTTCCCAAGTATATTCATGTCCAATGACTGCCGTAACAAATTCCCACAAATTAGGTGACGAGAAACAATACAGAGTAATTTTCAGACAGTTCTGGAGGTCAGAAGTGTGGCACAGGTGTCACTGGCTAAAATAAAAATTTATTAGGGCTGTATTCCTTTTGGAGACTTTAGTAGGAATCTGTTTCCTTTGCTTTTTCAGCTTCTAGAGGCTGCCTGTGCTCCTAGGGTCACGGTCCCTTCCTCCATCTTCACAGCCAGCAAAGTTGGCCATAGCTTTCTATCATATCTCTCTGACATTGCCCCATCTGCCTCCTTCTTCTACTTTATTTTTTTTAAGGGAAGATGCAGGCAGGAATGAAAGGGAGCAGAGGCAGACAGGCAAGAAGAGAGCAGAGAGGGAAGCACTCTGTTTATTTTATTTAGTTGTTTATCTTGATTTTCCCCCTGGCCCCAGGACACAAACCCAGGCCTTTGGGATGTATGCGGACTGCACTCAACTGCTACTCCACCAGGGCACGCCTCTGCTTCTGCTTTTAATCCAGGGTAGCATTCCTATTTTAAGATCAGCTAATTTGCAAACCTAATTCCATCTACAATGTTAATTCCCCTTTACTCTGTAACATAATACATTCATAGGTTCTGGGGATTAGACTGTGGACTTCTTTGCGTTGGGGGGGGTGGGGGGGTTGGATTCTTCTGTCTCTACACCAAGTAAAGAGACTGTCGTATACTCAGTATCTACCAGTGTGGCTCAGGCTCCCACTGGAGCTGGAGGCCTGGGTTCTCATTCTGGCTTGCCCCCTTGAGCACACTAGAGTGTGGCCTTGGACCGGTCCTTTCCCTTTTGGGCTTTGAAATTCCATCCCCTATTATAGGCGAATGAAGGTGATGACAACTATATTAATCACTGCAAAGCTGGGCTCTAAAACAGATGCCCAGCTTTTCTTAGTGGCTTTTAAAAAAATAACCTGATGTCAATCCAAGATGAACCTTCCAGATGTATGAAGGCTCTACTGTATGCGGTCATCTGGGCACTAAGAGACTTTCTCTGCCATGCCTTGGGACCTTGATTCTCAAGGCTGGAAGCATATTCACAAGCATTTACTTCACCTTGGAGTTTTTTTTTAAATGCAAATTCTTATTTCCCACCCCCAAAATTATTGAATTAGAAACTCCTGTGCCGGTACCCAGCAATCTATCATCTAACAATCCCTCTAGATGATTCTGAGGCACACTCTTGTATCTGCTTGGCTGCAGCTGAGTCACAGGTATGTCTGAGTTTGGGTTCATGGGAAGGGATGATGGGGGAGCATAACTCCAAGGTTTCAAGGGCCAGGTCTGGAAATGGTATATACCACATCCACTGTTAATAAGAATTTGGTTCCATAATTGCACTTAATTGCAAAGGGGGTTGGGGAATATAGCCCCTGACTGAGTATGGCTAACTAAAATTCTATCGTTATGGAGAAAGAAGAGAATGGATTTGGGAATATAACTAGCAATTCCTACTACAATTGCTTATGTCTCTTCCATCTCAGACGAACGGTAATTTTTTCATCTCTCCTGGTTTAGAGGCCTCACCTGATAAGGTGAATGCAACCGGGCAGTGTGTCTTTATCTCAGCTGTACCCTAATTCCAATTTAGTTGTATCCTTAATTCCCACAGGTCCCCAAATATCCTGATGGCAGGATTCTCCGATTTGGAATGAAGGCAAGCCCAGGGGCGAGAGGGAAAACGGCTTCCCTGTGTCTTGGCCTGCCTAAGTTTGAGCAGATAAAAGTGGGGAGTGATAGGACACATTTAGGATAGTGGACACGGTCACTTCGATCTACCCCTTGGAATCCATCAAGATGAGAGGTTTTCAGGATGTCCCAGGGAGAGAAAGATGGGGAATACAGGTTACTGGCCTGCCCCCTTCCTTCTGCCGCAGCACCGTGATTGAGTGCCGGCCGTTTCCAATCCCTGAGCTGCTTGCTTAGTGACACGGTGGCGTTCATTGCCGATTATTTAGGAAATGCTCAAAGCTTTAGGTGAGAAAAAGGGGAAAGAAACTGTCTATCCTCCCCTCCTTCCTGCTACACTGTTCTAGGAGCTTCTTGGGTTGCAAGACCTCTTTCTCCACACTGCGCATGACCTGGGGGCCAACCATGCCTTCCCTTGAGTTCCGACGTCTCCTGTTCTCTCTCCTCCATCACCTGAACCCCTCTATTTAGATTTTCTAATGGTGTCCAGTGTTCCAGGCTTATACTCCCAGAGGGCCAGTGTTTTCTCTCCTGTCTGGTCTGCGCTGGCTGAGCTTCTGCAGAAGCAAGGTCTTGAGCGGGGCTGGGCACCGGGCCGTGACTTCTGCAGAGGAGCAATGAGAACGCGCCTGCATTTTCTGTGACTGTCGGGGAAGACGCTGCCCGTCCTGTGGCTCAGTGTACTTTAACAAAGGCTCCCATGATAAATTCCGCTTGGAATTTAATGCCGGGGACATGTTTATGTCTCCTGAAAAACTGGCCTTTTGTTCTGGCAGGGAGAACACTATATCCTTTTGATTCTACTTTGGACTGAGCTGCCAGGAACCTCAGAGCTACATTTCATGATTAATTGCAACAACCTCAATATTCTCGGTGTAGGATATAGTTCATGCTTCCTTTTCCATTCACTAGAGTTTCTCAAAGAGAGGCTATGGATGCCTAGAACAGAATCAGCTTGGCGAAGTGCGGTCTGCTGGTCCAATCTCAGGCCCACCCGGCAGGGCCTAGGAGCAAGGGTCAGGGGCAAGGGACACTATCTTATGCACCTTAAGTCAATTCTAATGCGAATTGAAGACTGAGACTTCTGCTATCAGTCATATCGATCTTTATCTCAAACACCTTCTGGTGAGCACACGCTCGCTCTCCTAGAAATCATCTCAAAATGGGTTTGGATATAGGAGGATTTTAAATTATACATAAAGTCTGTAAATGAATATGATGCAGCTGTGAAAATGATGAGGGATCTCACTGAGAAAAAAGGATCTCCCTGATATTTCATGCAGTAAAAAAAAAAAAAAAGAGCCAAGTAACACATGAAAGATGCTAACGTCTTTAAAAAAATAGGAGGAAATGTGAACACATATTTGGTTTTGTTTATATAGGAACAAAGAAATTCTGGCAGGCTTCTTAAGAAATTCATATCAGCTTGTATGTGCAAAGGGGTGGGAACTGCCTGAGTTTGCAATGGAAAGAAAAGAAACCTTTTCCCTAGATACCTTTAGTCATTTTTCTTTTTTGAAATGTGAAGATATCTCAGATTCAGAAAATGTGTAAATATATTATATAGTAATATAATGTTTTATAACATATGTATATATAGGTATGTGTAATATTTATAATTTATTAATATTATTATATGATATACTAATAGATTAAAATATCTGACCAAAAGACACCGCCATGTCACAACCATGATTTATGAAAGGTGTTTGGAGTCAGAGTTTTCTCTGTGAATATCTACCTCTCATATCTCCCGAGTAAGGGACCCCGGAATTCCTGGCCTTGGACCGAAACAACTTCAGAAACATGGAAACTGTACTGAAGAAATTAGAATGAAAACATTTCCCAGCTTCTAAGAAAATTCAATGTCCAACGTCCAGGATCAGAAATGTTTCTCCATCATTTTTGCTTCTTTTTTTTTTTCTTCAAAATTTCTCATTTTTATCTCTTAGACCACTGCTCTGAGACCATTGCCATCCCGAAAACCGATCAGAGTTTGGGGACCGAGGCTTCGGATTGTGACTTTGGAGTCTGAGCCAAGCATGGGACTATTTAAGGTCTGGCAAAATGTGGTTTGAAATAAGTAGTTTGTGGGGAGCAGGATGGCAAAATTTAAGACAAACGTAAGTCAGATGAGAAGGGAAAGGGGGAGAGAAAGACAGAACTAGAGGAAAAGGTAGGGGCAGAAACCAGCCATGAAGCCCCAGCACTTCCACCCAAAAGAACAACTCCCTTTGGGCGTCCTCTCGATGTGAGGGGAGATGTGAGGGGTTACTAAGCATCATCCTCACAGCCCTAGCCCCAGACTCAGTCTTTGGCTCCAGTTTCTCTCGGGAACTCTGGAGAGCCCACCCTTTGCCAGGCTCTGCCTTGGGTGAGTAGGGACATCCGGAACCACCTCATTTAAAGTGGGAGGAAACAACAGATCTCATCCAATCAGCCCTTTCATTTTATGGAGAAGGTGAAAGACCCAGTTCAGGAAATCCACCTTTGAAGCTGGGATCAAGAATCAACCGGGAGGGGGACTGGGGGACCCCTGGAATGCTCAAATCCCTAGGCAGCAGCGAGCAGCAGGCAAATTACGAAAGGAGCAGTGTGTCCTCTTTATTCTATAGTCTATCCTCTAGAGATTCGTTCTCCCAGGTCAGAGTCAGGAGCCACCGCAAGGTGAGAGGCTGACCCAGGAGGCTGGGAGTGATAATGGAGAAAATACGTCCCAAATGGGCTTCAGGTGGGCAGACACATGTCTGGGTTCATTAGGAGTGGTGAGACAGGGAGATAGAGATGTTTCAGGAAGACTGTCCCTAAAAGGGAGAAAAGGTGGCATAAGTGATGACTTAACGCTCCCAATAAATCCTGATCTGATACCTTGGTGTTTTAGCTGCATAAATGCCAGGCCGGTGACGGATGGATGGATGGTGCACTGGAAATGATGGAGTGCTCCTCCTGCGTCTCTCCATTGTCTCGGGTGATGCTGGCTCTGTTTTATGCTCAGTATCTATAACAAGGACGTGTCCTATATTGAAAGATGGTCCGGGGATGGCAGGACCAACCTGTCTCCATTACATCTTCTTCGGCAACAGAGCACTGCAGTTTCAGCCTTGGAGTCTGGGGCGCTCAGGGTCGGGGTCCCGGTAGAAGAGGCCTGTATCCCTGCAAAAGCATCCATGTGTCTCTCACCCCCTCTTGGCCATAGAAAGGGCAGAGTGACTTTGACCCCTCGCCACCAGCACTCAGAGAGGTGTCCTTTATTGCAATCTGGTTCGTTTCTGTGGCTTGGGGAGTCAGAATGTGGGGAACCTATTTCATAGACCTGAGTCAGGGCTCTAGGGTCCTGAGTCCTTGGTCATTCGGGGGTAGGACTGATCTCCTGGAGTCAGAAGCAAGGCATCCCTTGTCAAGGGCTCTTTGAACAGAGAAGCATTGGGTTCCATAGGGGCCTTGGACCTGCTGGGATCACCCAAAGACTCTGTCCCACCAACTGCCCCCAGCTTCCCTCTGGGCCGAAGTTCAGGAAAATTCTCACAACAGAAGAGACTAAAATGAGCCTTGAATAATGGACAGGAGTCAGGCAAGCTGGGATCTGCTCTCCTGAAACATCCTCTCACTTCCCCGGGGAAGGGAAGGGAAGGGGAGGGGAACCTGAACTCTTTCCCACCGCTACACACCTACCTACACTGAGCCCACCTAGGGTGCATGCCCGCCTTGAATCTTCCAGGCCATTCTTTCTCATCCTGCGAAGGTCAGGTTCAAGCTGTGCCTCACTGAAGGAACCTGCACTGGTCTCCCTTCCCTAGGCCTGTGAGCTGACCATGTGAACCACAGATCACTTTGAGTTAATACCTGAGCATTTCCCTTATATCTGACTGCTTCATAGGTTGCAGTTCCCAACACACGACACGTTTCTGACCCTCACAGTGGATTCCTGCCCCGCCCACGCCTAGTAGAGTAGGTGCTCAATAAACGGAACTGGGTGATTACTTGGAGTTGGATTATGCATGTTTTCTTTCCCACTGAACTGGAAGCTCACCAAGCATAAGGAATCTACGTTTTCTGTCTGTCTCATCGCCCAGCAAAGAGTCCTGGCACAGGATATGGGGAGAACGGGGCCCAATCAACTGACTGGTTCAATCCCTCAAAGCAAAGCCCAAGCCAGCTTGCTCAGCAACGTTTGGCAAAGCACACACACCCCTCCTGGATTCTTGCAGGAATCTGCCCCTGGATCCCAGGCAGTCACGCCAAGGAGGGCCTGGGTAGGCTCTCCCCATGGAGCCCCTGGGCTTCCTCATCAGTGCTGCTTGAGGGCCCAGGTCCAGGCGGCCTGCAGCTACCTCTCTGGGTTCGGGGAGCAACCACCATGGTCAGACTCCTGCTCTGACTGAGGGGCAGCAACACAGACAGAGAATAAGGTCACTAGGAGACCTGCCAGTGTCAGGTTTGCACTGTCACCCAGCTCCAGAAACCTGGCTGATCCCAGCTCTAGTCCACAGGAGACTCTTAGGATTTCTTATACTTGGAGCCCCCTTTCCTTTGTCCTCTTCCCACATACCATCCACCCCCAGAGTGCAGATTTCTCACTTACTAATGGAGCCATTGCCTATTCCCACGGGGCAGAGTGAGAGTCCGGGAGGGATGTGTGTGACCTTGGGAAAAGGAAACGATGTCACACTCCTGCCGATGTTTAACCACCCTCCCTTCCAGGAAGTTCCTCCTTGTATCTGACCCAAATCTCTTCTGTTGCAACTGAAATCCAATTTGCTCACCGTCCTCCACAGAGCTTGGCTCCTATCATCAAGCTCATTCCCTGGTCTCCTTTTTTGCTGGCTGCGGCCAGGACGGGGTCATCCTGTGACCTCGCTTTAAATCTCAGAGCCAGGGGATTGGCTTCTATCATCCCCGCTGGTCGGTTCCATCTGTCTTAATTACATTTTCAATTTTGTCACTTACCGTCACTTTGTATTTCCTTCAGTGGCTGAGCCTGCCCACGAGAACCTGGGGTGGTGGGGGCTGGGGTGGGGGTGGGGGCTGCCCTTCCCGGCCACTCGGCGGTTCCCGGCTCCGTCACTCAGGACTGGCAAATTGCTGGCACCTGCCCTGGAACTGAATAAATCGCCACTCTCACCCTCCACCCCAGCTAAACAGCCTTGGCTGCAGCTCAAGGCTCTGATCCAGTACATCCCCACTGCCAAGTTCTCCAGCCGGCTTCCTGCCTGCCCGCCTGCTGCCTGCTGCCTGCCCGTGGGTTTCAGGGTGACCTGGGGCTTGTCTCCAAAGCCCTGCAGGAAGCGGCGAGTCCACCAGGCTGTCCTGGACTGGGCACCTGCTCAACTGGCCTCTTGCCTGATTCCATCTCTTTCTGAACTGGCAGTGAGAGTCCAAGGAGCTCGCTGGACCCCTCTATGCCGGCATACCCTCTTCTACTGGGGGACAGCATCTGGAAAAGAATGAAGAGAAGGCCCAGAAGTAAAAATGGTTTGGGAGGCTAACTATGGTATAAATGAAGTTACACTTATACTCTGATAGCCTTTCATTATTATCAAGGGAACTAATGAAAGTGAACTCATACACAGGAGTTCTTAAGTTCAACACACTTTATCTAAAACTGAACCCAGGCCTCAGACACAGGCTGATCCCTCCCACTGGTCATAGACTGAGCCCTTGTCCTTATCTAGACTAAACTGTGACCCTGGACCCAAGCTGAGCCCAGTCTTATTCACGGGGTGATTCCTGTCGCTGGCTAGTTTCTGGTCCAGGTGCTGGGCTGTTCCTGCACCCGGGAAAGTCCTGGCCTGGTTTCCACATAGGCTCTGACCTGGGCCAGGACTCTCCTCAGGCCCTAAACATGGACTCTTTACAAAGCTGGGTGAAATTCAGAGAATGACCGGTGGGGTGAGGCCTAAGCCCAGTTCGTGGCGTGCAGCTTCAGGTGACTGCCCTGGCTCTCCAGGCTGCAGGCCTACCAGAAGTGCGCCTGTTTGGAGGGGAATGCAGTGAGCCTTCCTGGGGAGGAAGTAGAGGAGTGGAGACAACCTAGGACCAGGTATCATTTCACAATCCTGAGGCTGCTTTTTACATGAGTCCATCCCCATCCTATCTTCAGAGTCTAGAAGCTAATATCTTTGGGACATAGGTCCCTCCCAATGGAGCAAGTCCTAGACTCTTTCTCTTCACACCTTCCAGGCTACCCTTTGGATCCATCCTACTCCATATAGAAAGGTACTCAGTCCCCTGGTTAGCTGTGGGCACCTTGCCTCTCTCCTCCAGCCTCTCCATCTCGAAAGGCAGCTGGCTGGTGGGTGCAGTGCCAGGGAAGGGAGAGAAAAGTGGTCTCGATTTATGGGGGTTAAAGTCAAAGTCCTACCATTTCTCTAAGTTTCTTCAGGGGCTAGATGAATGAACAAGTTAACATTAGACATAATTAGTAAGAGAAAACCCCACATTTAATAACATACCAATGAAGAATTTACTTAACAGTACATTCAGAGGTAGCTGGGATGGACCAATGGTTTAGACCCTGAGATGAGACATGGAAAGAGGACCTGGGATGTGGGAAAGAGCAGAGCGCGTCACCAGTGGCTAGGAGATAGGTTTTGTAGAGAGGACAATTTACAGATCAACTATTTCCCAAACTGCATTCTTCTCGAGAGCAGGAAGAAAAGACCCTTTCTGGGTTAGGTCTGTGGATGGAGTACAGGTCGCCGTGCTCCTGGTGTTTGGTTTGAACTGGTACTCCAGTTAGAGCAATACTAGACATTCTGGAAGTGATTCAGCTGAGGCCTCATTGTACACTTAATGGTGGTGTCAGGATACAGGCATGGCTGCTGAGACAGTGATTCACACAGATAAAAAGTTTATTTCTCACCCACGCAAAGATCCCACCTCCAGTGGCATTTCTGTGAAATCTCTTGTGAGTCTCTGCTGTCCCATTGTGTCTGCATCCCAGCTAGCGGGAGGGGTGATGGTGACTCCTGACAGGCAGCGTTCAGCCTGCTCTCCACCTCCCTGCTAGGCACTCACTTTATCACAGAGCCTGGAAGCTTCACTGATTGCTCAACCTCTTTGCCACGAGGATTCTGGATGTGACGAGTTCCAGACAATGAACTTCACTCACGTGCCGTTTGGTGGCAGAGAGAAGGCTGCAGCCACACTTAGACAGAGGGGGCAGTTGACCTGCTGCCCGCGGGAGTTTTGACAGCAGTTGGCTCCCCAGGGCGCTGTGTGCTCACCTCCTGTCCTAGGGCAGCTGTGACCTTGGAGGGGGTCTGGCTTTTCACTTGACACTAAAGCACATTGAATCCATTGGCCCAGGCAGAGTGAGTTGCCGCCTAGCTGGACTCCCACCATCCTAGTGCTCTTCTCCAGCTCAGCACCAGCCACAGGGGATTGTTTCGCTCTGTGCCTGACTCTGTCTGTCATCAGATGGGATAGGGCCTGGGTGGCAGGGACCCTATCTAACTCATCTTTGAATTTCCAGAGCTCAGCCCTGCTTGTCCAAACCCTAGCCTCCATACACATGCCCCCTGCCCTTCCCAAATTTACAGCCCTTTCTCCTGCTGCTGGGACTTCACCAATGGAGCCTGCACCTGGTGTGTCTTCTCCATTCTCCTCTCCTGATCTTACCAGCCAAGAACTCCCAGGTGCCACCTCCTCTGTGAAGTTTTTCCCCAGGCTCCAAAGCTGGGCCAGGTACTTCCTCCAAGCTCCCACAAGTTCTCTGCTTCCTTCCCTAGTCAGAGAGTGATCAGGAACCAGCGGTGTTGGCCTCCCCCGGGAGCTTGTGGAAAATGCAGAATCTCAGGCCCTACCCCAGACCTCCTGAAGCCAAGCAGGTGGTTTTACAACCTGTCCAGGTGAGTCTGTGCACATTCAAATTTGGGAAGCACTGCTCCCGCCCACTGATTACGTGGATGGGGACCATCTGTCTGGGGTCTTGCAGCTCCTGTCTGACTGTGAGCTTATTCTGAGGGCAAGAAACACGTTTTACTCTTTTTATCATCTTTCTTCCCCAGTAGGGTTGCCAGACTCGGCAAATAAAAACACAGGACACCTCATTAAATTTGAATTTCAGATGAACAATGCATAATTTTTTTAGTACAAGGATGTCCCATGCAGTATTTGGGACATAGTTCCACTACAAAATAATTTGTTGTTTATCTGAAATTCAAACCATATTGAGTGTCCTGTATTTTCTCTGTAACCCTCTCCCAACCCCTGCTCCATACCTGACCTTAACACGTGCAAACACATGACCTTAATAAATCAAGCTTAAAGGACGAGGAAATGTGAACCCCATCTATAAAGCAGAGAAGCCTGCCTGCTGTCACTTCCTAGGGTTGCTACTAAAATAAAACTAGTGAGAGTGCTTTAGAAACTCGAAAGCTGTATATAAATGTGGGCTGTTATTACAGTCATCATCACCATCGCCATCATCCAAATGGTCCCAAATACGTCTAAGCTAGACGTTGTGAGCATTTGTGTATGGCAGTAATTCTTTTATATTGCTCATATCAATCTGGATTTAGCACATTAGGGCAGGCGACATTATATTATAATCACGTTATTACTATTATTATCGTCACTATTGATATTGCTACAGTATGCTACTTTATAGATCACTGTGATTATTTCCCTGCAGAGAATTTTATGTTTTTGTCAGTAAGTTTATTGTAATAATGATGCCTGAGACCTCCCTGGGGCTCTGTAAGGCAGGAGCTTGAAAGCCCTGCCTCTCCCTCGGGAACCACTGTCATCAATGGAGACCAGACCAAGAGGGCAGGCAGGCTGGCCTTGGACCCTTCCAGGAAAACAGACACAGCTTTCATTTCTGAGTCAAAATCCAGGTCAGCAGTTCCCAGATGCATAGGCACCACCTGGTAGCTTGTTAGAAATTCTAATACCTGAATTCCAGACCTCCTGAATCTGAAACCATGAGGGTGCAGTCCAGGAATCTGTGTTTTATCAAGACATCCAGGGGGTGCACCCCAAATAGAATAATCACTGGATATGAGAAACTCGGAGCTGACAGGTCCCTTCCAACCTCTGACTACAATTTTACTGTGTTTACCAAGATCTGGGGAATCAGGACACAGAGGGTCAGGGAAGAGAACATAGACACCAGGAAGGGGATAATATTGACTAACTTGGCATCAGGCACCCATAGACAAGCTCCTCCTTGTGTTCATGAGGTCTCCAGGCAAGGTGGATTTCCACAGGTGGCATGAGGAGAGTGGAGCACTCCACACAAAGGAAATGTCATGTGCAAAGCCCTGGAGGCTTGGTGGCAAAGGGCAAGTTTGGGAAAGAATGGGCTTCCAAGTTGGACAGGAGTCTATAAAGTGGGTGGAGGTAGTTTTGAGCCAGAGCTCAGTGGCCCTTGGATGTCATGGGACCACTCAGATTGCATCCAGTTGGTTTGGAAGGCCTCTGACAGTTTTTGAACAGAAAAGGGGCATGGGCAGAGCTGTGCTCGTGTGGGGTGGAGAGAATGACACAAGGATCTGCATGCTTAGGGCCCACAGGACTGTCCCTGACAGCCGCACCAGCAGGCCCAAGGCTCCCCAATACGCCATCCTGTGGCCCTAGGTCCAGGAGCAAGGTTGGTGTCTTGCTCTCTAGTGGTGTTGTTTTTTAATCGCAGCTCTAGAAAAGTAAAACACCAGCCCTGGCCCTTTGGACTCTGCAGCTCTTGCCAGCTGCAGAACTGGGATCTGTGACAGCAACAGTGACGGCCTCCACAACTCTACTGCCCCCCGGCAGACCTTGGGCCCCGAGTTTCCTCACAGAGGCTGTGATCTTGCAGCAGGTGTTGCCATGGACATTTGTTGGAGTTTTCACTGGGGCGTGGGGATGTGAATGAGGATTGGAACGCACAGAGAGATGATGGCAGAGGGAGCCTTGTTTTCCTGCCTCCAGGTCTGTGGGGAGGAGGCTGCCCTTGGAAACAGTCTCATTAAAGTCTGGAAAAGGAGGAAACAGGAGCTGGAGCTCAGGGGTTCAGGGGAGAAGACAATATCGATACCACTTTTGTTTGCCCTTCATTGCCTTCACACTGCCCCAGCCCTGCTCCAGGGGACTGAGGGGTGATTTCTTCGTTTGAGGACCATCCAAGGGCGTCATGCTTCAGGCTACGTGTGGACTGGCAGCAGAGGAAGCACCCCCTGATGTGGCTTTCTCATAAAAGGCGTTGGCCACGAAGGCAGCAGTGGGATCTCTTCTTGGGGCTCCATAGGCAGTGGACAACACCGAGAGGGTCTCCAGCAGGAAAGCAAACACATGCACACCCCTACTTGATAGCAGAAGAGACTCATGTCCCGTACAGTGGAGACACCCATGGAGTCTCTAAATCTTACTGTGTGTTGGGGGCTGGTCTTTACATGAGGCTAATCCTTCAATGGCAAGTTGGACAATTGCTGTGAAGGTGGCTCCGTTGTGTCCTAGTCAAGGAGACATGAATTATATCACAAAATTCCAGGCATCATGTAGATATCCAGAAAAATGCTTGTTGAGGGTGGATACTCCATAAATGGGCATCACTGTGACCCAATATCTCTGTGGCCCTCTGTGCCCTCCTCCAGTACCCTGGGGACAGAGCCATTGATGCATGGAAGTCATGGACTGTATCTCTTCTGCTTCCCATGGACATTTGGGCTCACTCCCTAGTGGGGGAGTCCCAGGGGAGCGGCATGTTTCCGCTTTATAAAGTCAATGTTAGAGCTGGGACTCTTTAAGACTTTGCATCTAACTCCCATCACAGAGTAGAGATGGATACATAGACCCACTGGGGAGAGAGTCAGAGTCAGGGACACCATCTGCAGCAGAATCTGGTGTCTGACTCCCACACGAGCACTTGCTCCAGAGTCACCCTCAATCTTTAGCTCCATCCTGGACAGGGGACAGATGACTTTGCCCAAAAGGGTCCCCTGGCATCCTGGGGCCATAGCTGCAGGGTTTCAATCTCTGTTCTTCAATCCTCTGACAAAGGACCTCAGGAAAAGCTAACCCTTATCCCGCTGGATGGCTCAAGTTCTTGAATTATATCACCTCTAGGGAAGTTGCTGGGGTTAGCTGTCACATCTTGGGCAGCACAAGGTAAGGGCACAGAGCCTAGAGCCAGCTGCCTGAGTTCAGACCCTGCTCTGCACTAACTACTAACATTGACCTTGGGCAAGGTGCTCAACCTCTCTGTCTTGGTTCTCTTATCTCAAAACAGGGATGCTAATGAGGGGTGCTGCCTCTGAGGGGTGCTCTGGGGATAAAATAAATTTATTTTGGTAAAGGTCTTAGAACAGTCTCTGGCAAACAGTAAGAATTCAACACACATTTAATATCTAAACCACTATTGTAGTTTGGGTTCCCTAGAAACCAAGTGCAAAACACAGATTCAGGTGCAAGGGATTTATTGAGGGGTCCTTGCAGGAGAAAGAGAAGGAGAATAGGACAGAACACAGGCCAGACTGAAGTCAGCTCTTGGTCTCAGCTGAGATCTGACCATACTACTCTGAAACACCAACCTCAGCAGAGCATTCTCACCCTGAGGTGAGGGTCAGGGGGCTAGAGATGGTGCAGCAGGGTGACCTCTTGCCTACACTGTTCAGTCTCTGTCTACAGTATGCCCCCAATGGCAGGAATTGCGGAACAGCCCAGAAGTGAACTCCATTTGCCAAAGGCAATCCTAGAGAAGAAGGAGGCCATGAGTCAGGAGCAGATGACACAAACAGCAGCTGGGGACAGGGTGCAGCAGCCCAGAAAAGGGGACCCCAGTGGGGCAGGTTCAGAGCCCTACAACTGCAAAATCCCCCTTTGCTTGGTCCTAACCCTTCCTTTCTACTTTCAGAAGGACTGGACTTCCTCTTCTACCTCACCCCGGAAATAAATCAAAATTCTCATCTAGTATTAGAGAAATTTGAGGGCAGCCCAACCCCTGCACCAGTGTACCAGCCCCCTTCCAGAGGAGGCTTCAACCAAGGACCCGTGAGTTCAGGAGGCTGGACAGTACCCCCAGGCAGGGTCCATCCTTCTGGTGGAGGCTTGATCTCAGCCCCTTCTTCCCTTTGCCCTCCCCCAGGTCCCTGTGGAGGGGACTTAGCCATGCAGGAATTTCTATCACACCATGAGCACCTCGGAGGAAAATTGGCAAAATTAATTGGAAATTAAAGTCGCCAAATGAGCACTGAATTAAGAAACCATTAACTCCAAATGACTGCTGGAAGGGAGCGGAAGTTAATTACAAAGGCTGCCTGGTTATTTTGTGTGTTTTCTGCATCACAGTTATTGTCTGAGATCCTGATGCCTGTGTCTGATTAGCATTCTGTGGCATAGGTGTTAGTTTTTGGTGAGATGTATGGCACTCCCCAGGTGTCCATGGATCGACTCAGGCACCAATGAAGCCTCCCCCTGCTGAGACAGGGCCTCTGCACAAACTCCCTGCTGGATGCACAGTGGCCTCTTCCCATTGCTGTCCCCTGCCTCAGTACCCTCTAAGGGAAGTCATTGCCACTGGCATCCCAGGGAGTCCTTGCCCGCACATTATCATTGCATAATGGGCACCAGCATCCACCTCATTAGGCTCGGCTGGGGATCAGGATTAAATGGGATAAAATGGAAGAAGCACATGGCTTATTAGTCAAGGGGGCTGTGGGAGAGTTGGGGTGAGAGAAGTTGACTATTCACCAAGAACACCTCCCAAGGTGCTGCCCTGAGAGGTCACTCTGGGAAAAGCTTGCCCCTCATCCTGGGAGCTGTCTGCAGCAATAGACATGCGTATTAGAATGGACACTCCACAAAGCCAGGGGAGTCTGTTGTTTTGATCACTGTTCTATCCCTGGTGCCTAGATCTATGCCTAGAGCAACATATGTGCTGAGTGAATGAACGAATGAAAGAATGAATGAATTGGAACCGCCCAAGAAGTCTCCACTTGACCACGTGCCAAGGGAAAGGAAGTGTTTTCAATGGCCACCCAACTACTAGGATCTGGGTTATCTCAACTAAAGGATGTGTCAAGGGCATCTTGGTTTTTCACTGTGCTCAGCAAAGCCTCCTCGCTGGTCCCTCTATATCCTATCTTGCATCCCCATCAATCTCCTCCATTCTTTATATTATGTCCCAGAGTAATTTTTCTAAAATGCCTATCTAATAATGCCCCCTCCCCAGTTACATTCAGTTTAATGACTCTACTGCCTACAGAGCATATGATGAAAATACAAAATGTCCCCAACCATGATTGGAGACCCTCAGGGATCTCTAGTCCACAGAGCTTCCTTTCCTGAATGTTCCTCATCCAGGAAACCCTTCCCAACCACTTGAGCCCATTGCGAACCTGAGTTCTCTTTTCTGTAATGTTTTTTAATCATAAATATAGCATGCAACCAGGCACTATCCAATATTTTTGTCTCTTATTGTCCTATGAGTGTTTCCCCTCTTCTCAAATTGATTATAATCTCCTTAAGCAAATAGGTTAGCATTTTCTGGGGACTCCCACAGAAACTCAGGAAAGGGTTGAGAACATAGAGATCTCATCATGAAGGACACTGATTGCTCAATCAATTCATTAATTGGCTTCCCTTCCTTGCATTCCTCCACCACATTCTTATCATAGCTCTCGCTTATATCTCTGCTTGGTAATTCTCACACTGTCTTGTAAGCATTGATTTTCTCATCTGGTCTTATTCTCTGGGATGTGGGGTCTTTGAGAATAAGGGACAAATATCCTTTCTCCCTGAATTTCCAGCAATTGGAACAGTGCCTCACATTCTCAGTAAAAGAGAGGTGACGAAATGATACTTACCTGGCTCTCTTTTTCTAACACCACACTGACAGAGCCATATCTGTACCTTCTATAACATTAATTCCTTCACTTTCTCACTTATTCATTTATTTGTTCAGCAACTGCTTATTAAACATTGACTATCTGTCAGGTATGAGATTAGGGACTGGAGAGAGAGCAATGAAAAGACAAGTAGCTTAGACATCTTTATTTCTCTATCACACAGTGAGTCTCTCAAAGTTGAGGACATACCAGAATCACCCTGTGGGATTTTAGAGGAACTGGCTCTGTTATAAGGCTGGAAATGGAGAAGTCACACAAAGACCAGCTCACTGGGGAAATACTTTCATTTGACAAACATTTCCAGAAAATTCCCCTGCCCTCAAGGAACCCATAGTCTAAAAAAGAAACAGAGAGAGACACCCTGTGTGGTAAGTACAAGATCTGAGAGACAGACAGACATAGGTGCAGGGGCAGTGATGACTCAGATGGGGGGATGCTCTCTTCTGTCCTGGAGGTGAGTTGAGGACTTCACAAAGGAGGGAACTCTTATCTGGGCTGTGAATCTTCAGTGTGCCATGCAGATGAACTGGGAAAGGCAAAGGGACTAGAAGGTGCAAAGACACAGTAAAGGCCAGTGGAGGAGTGAAAGCTCCACATTGTTAGAGCTTATGAAATATGCAGGAAACAGAGGGGCAGGTAAGAGGAAGAACATAGGTAGTATAGGCTTTGTCATGTAAGCTGGGAGAGACTTGAACATTGTTAGAACCTCTTGAGAAGATGGCAAAGAAAATGAAAATGTATTAGGGAGAAGTAATACAGACCTAACAGTTGGGGTGAGATGCTTATCTATAGTTAATGCCTGGTAGCATCCATTCATCCTCACCAGGTGGGAACATTATCCTCTGTAACAGTCTTCTGAAACTCTAGGCTGGTCCATATAGTGGGACTATCAACCAAACATCCACTCCAGGCCTTCTCAGTCACAATATTCCACTCCCATGGATGACGATTGGCTCAGAGATGATCTTGGATGATCCCACCCAAGACAGTGAGTCTTGTTTCTGGACTTTGTTAGAACAAAGGATATTGTTCTTCTACTGAGGGAGAAGTCAAAGCTGTGCAAAGCCCTCTGCTCACCTAATAAAGATCTTAAGAATGAAGCCTATATTAAATAGTGCAGAGTCAAGAGATGACGTGTGAATTCTGATGGCATCATCTGAGTGCTGGGAGCAAAGACTGACTTCTGGAGAATTCAGCAGAGTTTTTTAAATTGTGCTAACTGGGATTAGGTTTCTGTTATTTGCAAGTGAAAAAAATTCCTCACACACTTCAAAATGCAAAGAACATTGTATTTCCTAGGAATAAACAATGGACTAATTATTGGTGTTTTCCAGACTAGAGGCTTGACTCAGGGAAGGAGATCAGAAGTTTGTGTGCCTAGATGTGTGTATGTCAGAAACATCCATGGTGAGAGGCCAGCAAACACCATTGAGTTGGTATTCAAGGAGAAAAGTTTAAATGAAAGATGAGATGACCCAGACCTCCATATGGGTAAGGAAGTCTGTTTATCCAGTGACTGTGAGAGCTAGGGAAAAACCCCATCTTGAGGTAGGAGGAAAGGTAGGGATTCAGAGAATTATCAAGAATACAGGCAATAGATCTCTTTTGGCACCTCACTTTATTATGCTTCACAGATAATACAAACTTTTAGTATAAATTGAAGGCTCACAGTAGGTAACCCTTCACTGAGCAAGTCTATCCGGTACCATGTTTCCAAATGCATGTGTTCACTTTGTCTCAGAGTCACATTTAATTGAAGTATGTGCATTGTTTTATGTAGTGCTATTGCACACTTAATAGACTACAGAATAGTGTAAACATAAGTTTTTATGTACTGGGGAAGCCACAAAAAGCTTATGTGATTCACTTTATTATGATATTTGCTTTATTATGGCGGTTTGGAACCAAACTTGAAATATCTCCATGGTTTGCCTTTATGGAATTGCGCTCAGGACAAAAATCTTCTTCCCACAAGGGAATAAACTGAAGTGGGAGTTGGCACCCTTTTTTTAAATAAAGAATAAATATTTGGGTTTTGTGGACCATATGCTTTCTGTCACAACTGCTGAATTCTGCAGTTGTAGAACACTCACAGACAGCTTGTCAACAAATGAACATAGCTATGCTCCAATAAAACTTTATTTACAAGAACAGGTGGTGGGCCAGATTTGGCTGTGAGTCCTAGTTTGTAGACCCTTGAACTAAAGAATGTAAGTTGTTTAGTGCTGTAGATGTGTGTTAAGCCAACAGAGAAGGTGGGTATGGATATCACAAATCATTTTTCAACTAATCTCCATTTTGCCTGCCAGAGAGGAATTCCTCATTGGGTACAAGGGTGATGCTAGGAAGAATGATCATTCCCACAATCTTACTAGATCTTGGTTTAGGACTTCAGTCTGGAAATTGAAAGGGGAAGGACAGCACTGGCGAGAAGCAGGGGCTAGTACCAAGGACAGCGCCAAGCCTTGGAAGGCAAGGTCGGTTTGGTTGTGCTCTGTTTCCACACTAATAGAAAAGACTTGTAATTTGAGCCACAGAGGACATCACTGTATCTCCTTTCATGAAGTGTAGAAGAGAAAAATGGCCTGAATATCCTATTAAGTGTCCTGAGAACCTGGATACTTGACACTACAGGCCAACTCCTGGGACCATGTAACCAGTAAGAATGCACCTTTTTTTCCTAAAAGACTTAAAAATAAGCCATAACTTCATCTGGTATATCTAGGTGGTATGAGTGAAAGGTGTGCCTGGAAGGGATCTTGAAAGTCGCTTTAGCTCTTGGTGTTCCCTCTCCCTCACCTGTCAAATGGAGATAATAATCACTCCCTGACTTGCTCACAGGATCATTATGATTATTGAATTAGACAAGAGACACAAAAGTGCTGTGAGCAGCAAAAGAACAACTAGGAAGAACTTAGTCCAAGTGTCCAGCTCAGCCCCTGACCTGCCATGGCTCTCATCCCTTTCTCACTACTAAAAATTGTTTGCTTTTTCTTTCCAAATGATGCAGATAGTCAAAACTGGTTTTAATTTTATACCAGTGGCAGGCATTGTTAGTGACTTACCCAACACCCGTCCTCCTACCAAATCATGTCTCCCACTAACAGAACCTGGACAGAGGTCAGGAGTCTTATGCATATCGGCCAATATTGTCTGTATCCACCCCGTCATCGTCTCTCATCCTGAGTCCTAACAGTTCTCCCACCTCTTTGATCTTCCTCTTTACTCTATTTCCTCCACTCTACTTGGGGTCCTCTCCACTACAGAGAAGTGCAAATGAGATTCCAACCTTTTACTAATGAAATTAGATTATATCCTATTTCTACTTTTATTGGCTGTCTTTTTCCCCCCTTTCCCAGGGCCTACTACCTACGATAAAACCAGGAACTCCAGGGGCGCACATGCAATCCAATGTATGGGTCAGTCCTGGTGCCATTGCCTCAAGGAGAGGAAACCAGAGAGTCTGCTATGACTGCCAAGGGAGCTTGTGATATTCAGCTCAGCATCGTGCCCTTGCAGTGCTGTGGGCATGTTGGCAGGCTGGCAGAGTCCCTGTCAGTGGCCGAAGCTGACACTGGTAGCCTAGCAACATTCTCGCCATGCATGTGGGAGGTGGGGAGGGTACATGTCCTGTGATCATGTCACATTTAGTGGGCCTGGGTCCTAGTGCAGTTTTCTCAGTGAACATGCACTCATCCCCTACATACATAATAGACACTTGTGCATCAGGGCCAAGCCAACTATTTCTACCCAGGACTAGAAGATAATACACGGCTTTGTTCCCATGTCCCTCAATCACAAAAGAATCCAAGCAGAAAGTTGCTTGGAATGCTTTCTATCTCAGGACCCCTCCTCCTAACTTTACACCCTCAGTGCTTATCTCTACCCCATCAGGATGGCCCAAAGAACCCAACCTCACAAGTCTTCCCCTAGGAATGCACTAGTACCTGAGCATTTGTGAGAGATGTATACATAACTAAAGATGTTACATGGTAGATAAGAGGGAGTCTATGCCACACACTCCAGAAATACCCTCCCCATCCATCTCTAAAACTCCAAGCAGAGTCTCTCTAGGGCCCTCCCCACTTGAACCCCAGCCTCCATCTTTTCCCAGGATCTAACCACCTCACCACAAAACCCCTCTCCAGCCCTGTAGACTCCCAGCAATGACCAAAACTGTGAAACACACCTGCGCAGACAAACCTATCAAAGTGCCTGGTGGGAGGAGACCTTCCAAGTTTTCATTACTGACCCTGGAGAGCAGCTGTAGAAGCAGAACTTGTGTTCTGAACTTTTTCTCCTGGTGTGACCAGTGTTCTCGCACACCCACTTGACACTCCTTCCTAGCACATCCTTTGAATTCTTCCCTGGCTCTTCCTGGCTCTGTCCCTGGTCCCAGCAATGCCTTCTCAAGCAGACTGGGGAAAGCCCTGCCCATCCCAGCAAGTGAGGCCAATCCTCAAGACCCCTCATGTGTGTATCCCATGCCTCTGAGAGGCCATATGCCCACTGCTTCCTTCTCCTGTCTTGTGACCCCAGACAGAGGTTAGAGGGTCTGAGTTAAAGGAAGAAGGGTTTATACTTCAAGTGCCAAGGAATCATGTTGGTAAGGATAGGATGCAACTGGAATTTGAGGGAAAAAATTAGCAATGATAGCAAAAAAGAAAGAGGAGACATTTGGAGATTTTTTTGTTTGTAGTAAGTTAAGACTAAGGCCATGGACTGAACTAGAGTGACAGCATTGACAGTGGACCACAGGGGACAGCTATGAGAGCTATTTCAAGAAAACTGTAGCAGGTTGTGGGGCTAACTGCATACAAACTGGAGAGTAGAGTGAATGAGTGAGAAAAAGAAATGAAAAGAAAAAGAGAGAATGACAGCAAAAACCCCAGGAGTTTCAAGGGTCCAGAAAGGAAATAAGAAAGGAAAATACAGATACCAAGAGAGACAGGGAAATAGAATGAAAACCAGAGACAGTGAGACACTAAGAAAGCAAGATGGCACTGCCTGGATCCTGCCGGCCCTAGGACGGAGCCTGCTCTCAACAACAACTGCAGGGCAGACCAGCTGAGTGCTCCCCTCTGGTTGCCATGGGCCTGGGGAAATGTTCATCCTGCTGGGGGTCAAAGGAGGTAACTGGTTTACTAAACAGACAGCAAATGCAGAGATTGGCTTTGAGTTTAGACCCTGCCTCTGAACTGCTTTCTGGGCAGGTCCTGCTTGGATCCACCAGCCCTGTATAAAGAAGACGGAGCCCGAGTCCTCATGGGAGAGAGGAAAAGAGGCTGCAGGCCCAGGGAGAGAACCAGGCTAGCGCATGGAGAGAGAAGCAGAGAATAAATGTGTGGGAGTCCACGTTTTGTCCCCACCAGCTCCAAAAGTTCTAGTTCTAGTTCTGAAACTCTCCGCTTCCTGAGGACACAGCCTCCGCTCTCAGCCTATCACTGAAGGCCCTGCACAGAGACACCCTCCTCCCCCTGTGCTGCTGTGGGCTGGGCCACTTCATGGCTCCCTCCCCAGAGCCGCAGTCTAGCCTGGCTCCACTTACTTGAGGGTGTCTCCACCTCCCCATCTGTCCTTGGACGTTTCCCCGCTGCCTGTGACTGTCCTGTGACTACTTCCCTCTGCAAATCCCCTCTGTCTGTGGCAGCCTGAGGGCTGAGGCAAGAACTGTGCTAAGATGGGACAACATGGCCTCTTTCAGGTTGCACATGATCGGAAACAAGATATCACCCATTGTCCCCGAGAGAGAAGAGACAGCCCCAGATGCTATGCCACCTGGGCCACTGCCTTGGTGTAATGAGGCTGGGGTCCGCAGAGGCAGGCCTAGGGCTGCTGGCTGAGATTTGGAGAGCAGTCCTGCCACTGCCCAGGGGGAACAAAGCACTGGCGCTGGGGAAGAAGCCCAGTGCTTTGGCCTGATTGGCCTGAGGCCCTTCTGGAATATCCATTCTCAAAGCAGCTTCTCCTAAGCTGGTCTTGGCATATTTCTACACTCCCTCGTTCCTGAATCCAGGCCTGGGCAGAGGAACCAGACCCCAGCTCCTCTGTCATACTTCAGGTGCTGGCAAGTCCTTTTGCTTCTCTGGCCTCGGTGTACCTGCTCTGTAACAGTGCCCCTATCTATAAAGGGCAAAACCAGGCCTACCCTGCCCCCTGCCCAGGCCTCTCATTCCTACAATGAGGTATGAGGACCCCCAGGACCTTCTCAGCCTTGGAGTGGGGAGGAGGTGGGTATACTGTAAGCACCCCTGGAGCGGGCAGAATGGCCAGAAGACATAATAATACTAAAGTCTTTATTTTGACCAATTACACACACCCTAACCCAACACCAGGCCCGAGATGCAGGAGGGGTCATCTCATAGCCTCCTGGGCAGCCTGCAGGGCATGAGCTGGCCCCTGACCCCTTGGTTCATGGCCCATGGCACATACCCAAAGCAATGACAGTTCCAAGTCTCCTACAGCCTCCTGCTTCCCCATGGGGCCCCTGACTCCAACAGTGGAAGACACACCTTCCCACTATAAAGACAACTTCCCTCAAAGACAGGAGGTCAGAGAAGGAGGTACTAGCGAGTTCCATAGAGGCTCATAGCCAACATGGCGGGGGGTGTTCCAGAGACCCCTCACAGTTCACCAGTGGAAATAAGGTGACTGGCACTCTGTTCTCAGGGCGGCCCTCATGCTATCCCCCCTTTTCTGGAACCCCTCTTGTAGGCTGGCTTCCACCCTCAGGACGTGCTGTGACCCTGAGATGGGTCCAGTGCAAACCATTTTTTTTTTCCTAGGAAAGGAGCAAGCAGGAATGAAGGTGAACAGGCAGTCACGTAGGAAGAGAGAGGCGGAAGAAGCATTTCCTTTACTTTTCTTTAGTTGTTCATCTTGGCTATTCCCGCCGCTGGCCTGGGATGCAAACCAGGGTTCCTGGGACAGATGTGGTTTGTGTCGGCTGGAGGTGGCAGACTTATCTGCTAGACCACCAGGGCCAGATGTTTCCTTTCAATTTAACAAGGAGACAAAACAAAAGAGGAGGAATAAGGAAAGGCAGTGTCTGAGATGCCCCCCACTACACACTGCGGACGTCCTTCAGTGCTGGTGTCAGAAGTCTGAGCACACACAGGGCCTCCTGGGCCGCTCCTCGGGGCTGAAGGAGGCTGCCTCACTGAGTGGCTGGGCCAGGGAACAAGCCAGCCCCAGCTCACTCAGACCCAGTGTCCTCTGACCGCCCTCCCAGGCTCACAGCCCTGGGCTCCCCGTTTTGGCCCCCGTTCTCTCAGCTCTCTCTCCACAGTCCTGGGCCCTGAAAGGGACCCTCAACGGAGGTCAGAGCAACCCTGCCTTAATCTGCTGAGTGACTGTAGCCAATCACTCCCCTCCGGATCTCAGGGTCTCCCCCAACAAATGCATCACCTGGTGCCCTGGGTTAGCCACACCCTATTTCCTCTGACTACTCTGTGCTTCTCGACATACTTCCTCATGGCTGCCAGCTTGGCTTCTTCTAAGGCAAGTCTCACTGCCACAGTCCCGAGGCAGATGTTTCTCCTACCAGCACCTACTCTCACCTGCCTGCCACTGATAGGACAGAGGGCAGCATGTGGTTCGTTGTTAATGAGCCAATAGCCTGTGTCGAGGAGCATACAACCAGAGACGCTGTCCCTGTGGGGGAGATTCCTTGAAAAACGGACATTTAAGCTGAGACCCGCCTGGTAAGTAAGATTAGTCAAATTGAGAGGTAGAATAGCAGGTGCAAAGGTCCAGGGGTGAGGTTGGGGCCAGGCTGGGAAAGGCCATAGCAGTGCCTGCCAGGGTTGGAAGCTTATCTGAGAGAGTGGGGAGAAAAATGCAGATGTTCACATTTTTTTCTTACTAAAATCTAACTTCCAGAGACTGTGTATCAAATCTGGTTTAAAAGCCTTAAGGAAAAGAATATTATTTTCCTTGAGCCTTATAGAGTATTCTTCATAAACCCACTCAGAAATATCAAAATTGGTCACCTTCCAGTCAAGAGAGGCATCAGGTGGGGAAGCAATGCAGAAGGGAAGGCCACTGGAGCTGGTGAAGAAGCGGGCAGGGGGCAGGACCAGCGAGCGGGGCGGAGCGCTAGTTCAGAATCCTCCAACCTCAGTCGTATTGACAACTAGCCCTTGCCGTGACCAGGAGATGTGAGCAGATGGAGCCAATTCTTAGCGTGCATGCACACTGTAGGCACACCTGCACTCAGAAACACACACTGGATCCAGGCTCACATACGCATGTGCACACACAAGCTCTCTCGCGAGGACTGGAGTCAAATCTGAACAACCAGGAAGAACTCGTCATCATTTGTCATTTGCCTTTTGGGCATGTTGCCACGATTGGTTCTCCTGGCTGCATGGCTCTCCAGTAAGCCTTGGTCCCTGGTATGAGAGGTAATGCGGGAATCACCTGCTTCCTCTCTTCGTGGTCCCCTGCTCAGCCTACCAAGGGCCCCTCTTTCCTGGCCTGACCTCAGCCGGCTAGAGACCCAGCACAGGTAATAGCATCCCCAACCCCAGGAGCAATCACCGGACTCAAATGCTCAGGATGTAGGAGACTTCTTTTTCCTCTTTATAAGGGGAGAGAAGTTTTTCAGCTCAGATGGGGAGGGGAGGACTGAGTGCAGCGGCTGGGAAATGGAATTGCCCAGGCCTGGGGTCCTGTCATTGCGTTCCAGCATCTGAGAGCCTGGTGTCTGCAGCAGCAGGAGACATACATTCGGGAAACTAACCAGAAAGCCTAAACCAGAGCAGAGAGTGCAAAGCAGAGGCGACAGGCCCCTTGGACTTGGAGCCAGAAGCTACCAACTTAGCTCAGCTGTCTGGGAGACAGGGACTGAGGGCCACCCCTAGAAGCACAGGAGGAAGACCTGGCACAGGGGAGGCACGCTGGCTACCACAACACCGTGTTGAGGCTTTGCTGTGCTCTGGCTATTTCTCAGGAACCTTTTTAAATAGTCTGGTGGCAAGCCCACCTCAGATGGTGGCCAGACTGGTGGTCACCTGGGACGACCAGGGGACAGTTTGCTGTGCCCAGTCCAGGCAGCACATCCAGATTGATACCAGGCCCTCTGGTGGGACTGGGGCAGGTCGGGGGGACACTGGGCCCCAGATCTAATCTTGCTCTCCTCCCTTAGCGTGTATGGAGACAGTTTGGGGTCAGGGCAGGGAGCCATGGCCCTGGAGTCCATGGTGGGAGGCAGTACCTTCCAAAGCCCAGGCTCCATTCTGCTGTGTTGGGTTCACTGTGTATAAGTCTGTCTCCCTGCCAGGCTGAGTATCACAGAGAACAGACTGTGTCCGCTTCATCCTTGACCTCTGCCTTTTCCATGGACCAGAACATGCCCAGTGAGCCCCTATCTGGGGAGAGGCGAGGGGATGCCCAGCAGGAGTCCTGAGTTCTGCATGGGGACTTCACCAGAATTTCCCAAAGGTCCTCTGCTACAGTCTGGGAGTGCCTACCTTCTACAACCTCCTGGTGAGAAATGGTGGAACCTGATTTGAGCCAATTTGGCACAAAGGGGATGTTACTGGATCCCCAAACCAAATGTTGGGGAAAGGAGGTTACAGCAAGCCTCGTGGAGATGTCCACAGGCCTCCCCTGGGTCTTTCCTCTCTGCTGGCCAAGCCTCTTTCTCCTACCAGCCTTCTCCACAGGCTAGAACCTCACCCATGGCGGCTCCAAGGCTCCTTGTGCCCAGAACTCCCTGTAAAAGAGGGGCTTTTGGGGGGATTTCTAAGTGTTCAGCCCCCAGGGAGCACTCGCGTCATGGGCCTGCCCCTGTGTTTGTGGTGGGAGGAGGGCGTTGAGTCCTGGCCTCCCTGTGAAGCAGAGCAGGGGGCCGGGCAGACAAACTGAGGCACAGCGCCTACAGCATCTCCTCCTAGCTGGTAGGAGCACAGGGAGCATGCAGGGCTTGTCACTTCTCCTGCTCTGTCACCCACCAGCCTGGCTCTCAAATTCTGCCCCTGACATTTATAACTCTTCCCCATTCCGCTGCCTCCTCCACTCTTCCTGCCCACAACCCTCCCTCCGCTCCCATGAAGCAGAATGGTCAGGAGCCTGGTCTCTGCAGAGAGGCCCTAGAGCCTGGTCCAGTTTTGCCACTTATTGGCTGTGTGACTTGGGCAAATCACTTAACCTCTCTGTGCCTTACTCGTTGTGAGGATTAAGTGAGTTGAACCATACAAAACTACTTGGGCTAATGCCCAGTATACAGTAAGCTCCCAGAAAGGGTTAGTTATTAGCCTGGTCCCTGGCCCTTGGTTGGCACCATCCCTGCTAGGATGCTCCTTTTCTTGTCCAAATCCTTCCCATCCGAAGGCCACCCTGATGAGTGAGTCACTGTGCCTCCTCCTCATCTCTGAATCCCTGTGGCTCTCAGGTCAGGCATCTGTGGAAACAATCTTCCCAGGGAGTCCAATCTCCTTTTTTTTTTCCCACTGTATTTTATTGTAGTAATAACTCTACACATTAAAAGAACCTCATATGTATAGGTTTCCCATTCCTCAGATACATGTCAACACACCATGCCCTCCACCAAATCACCAAGTGTTCTTCACCACTGTCCAGTGGGCTCCACCACCATTTGCCCCTCACACCCGTCTCATTCCTTATTGGTCATCTCAGTTCTGTTGCATTGGATTGGTTTGGTTTCATCTGTTCCTCTGTTTTGTCTATTCACCTTCCACCTATGAGTGAGGTCATCTGGTATCTTTCTTCTTTTGACTTGTTTCACTTAGCATAATCCCCTCTAGTTCCATCCATGTTGATTCAAATGACAGGGTTTCATCTCTTCTAAGGGCTGTGTAGTATTCCATTGTGTATTTGTACCATATCTTCTTTATCCATTCCTCTGACCTTGTACTTAGGTAGTTTCCAGTTCTTAGCTATTGTGAACAGAGCTGCATAAACATGGGGGTGCATACATCTCTGCGGATGAGTGTTTTTGTATCTTTTGGGTAAATCCCCCAAAGTGGGATGGTAGGATAAGATGGGACTTCCCGGCTCCTTATTTAGGGGTTCTCTGTCCCTAGAGCACGCCAGCAGGTCTTGGCACAGTGCCTAACCCGAGTGCTACTTGCAAGACAGGAGGAAATGGAAATAAGAATCTGTGACCCTGGAGACCAGCGCTGACAGGCCCTCGGCAAGCACGGGAGCCTGGAAGCCTGGCTCTCCCCTGGGAGCCAGGAAGTCCGTGTACCCGGGATATAACACTTTCACCCATAAAAATAACCAGCACATCTTTGCAGCCCAGGTGCAGCCTGCTATGTAAGGTGACAGGTTACGAGTGCAAGTCAGCACCTACCAGAATGACACCCCTCCTTTCTGACCCCAGAGTGGAGGGGAAGCGTGCTGTCGGCAAAGCTTCTGAGGCTGGGAGAGGCAATGTCTCCACGGGCAGCATCTGGGTTTGTCCAGATTGAGTTCTGGAAGCTGGACCCCACCTAGGTCCTCATGTCTGATGTGGAGTCTTACGCTGGCTTTGGAATTGGTCCCTGGCCCTCCCTTCCTGCGTCTGTCCCGGCTAAGGGAGTGCCCAGGCATGACGGGCGTTTGAGGAAGACATACTCAGATTAGACAAGGACCGTCAAGCCCCTTCACAGCTCCAGGGAGCCTGACACGACATGGTTTAGTCTTTGGGCTCCTCCGAAGCAAACACTCTAGACTCCACTGCCTCACATAGGGCTCCTTGGGTTCTGGAGGGACTTGGATGCCCCCGAGACTCCGAGCGAGCCAGGGTCAGAGTGAGCTCCCACCAGTCCTCTGGGCTCAGAAAATGGCCTGGAATGGGTAGGGGCAGGGGTGTGCCCTCCCAAGCTGGCGAAGCAGGAGGCAGCATGTAGCAGGCTGGGATCGCTTTTGGGGTCAGGAGCCCAGTTCTTTCTGTTCCCCAGCATCTGGGAGGATATTAGAAGCAAAAGTGGCCTGATGATACCCGTAACAGCTGTGTGTGTGTGTGTGTGTGTGTGTGTGTGTGTGTGTGTGTGCTCGGAGGTGAGTATGGAACCACTGGCGAGATAATGTAGTGGGGGGGTGTCACTGTGTGTCTCCCTGAGGCTGAAGCTGAGGAGGCTTCCTGGGAAGGAGACAGTGAAGGCAGTCCCTCGTACCTGGGCTAATCCCCTTCCTCCTCATATTCCACTCCTATCTCTCCTGGCAATGCGTGGGGCCAGGTATTTTCAAACACCAAGTCTATTTAACTTGGGGCTTCATTACAGACTTATTTTTTTCCATCAGAAAATTTGCTGAAGCAAAATAGTGTTTGGCTTCAGCAAATAGTAAGCCAGTGTACTTTCCCAGAGCTCACACGGGAGGGAGGGTGATGAGGAGTCTGGGGACATGGGAGACTGACTGGGGACATTTAATTGGCAAGGAGAACCCTCCAGTGACTGTCCAGTCATCTGCATGCTCCCTCTTGGTGGACACCTGTTTGTCTTCAGAGCACAGCACACCTGCCCCTTGCAAAGCCCCTCCCCACCTCTGTCCACAGCATCCACATCTTTTTTTAATTAATGTATTTTGTATTGATGTAACTTTAGTTTACAAATAATATAAGTTCAGATGTGCAGGTTCACTCTTCATCAAATATGTAACACACCACACCCATCACCTAATTTCTAATAGTCTCCACCACTGTCCAACGGAAACCCACTACCCTTTGTTCCCTCCTCCATCCCCTTCCCCTCTGGTACTGTCAGTTCTGTTGTCAGTGTCCAAGAGTTCATTTGCATTTTATTTTATCTTTTCATATACTTTCTTTATATGCCATATAAGTAAGAAAATTGGTATTTGTATTTCTCCTTCTGATTTGTTTCACTTAATATAATCTTCTCTAGTTCCACCCATGTTGTCATGAATGTCAGAATTTCATCTTTTTTATAGCTACATAGTATTCACTGTGTGTGCGTGTGTGTGTGTGTGTATCTCACATCTTTATCCTTTATCCATTCATCTGTCAAAGAGTACTCATTTCTATTTATCTATTGTAAATAATGCTGTAATGAACATTAAGGGTGTACATATGTTTTCAAATTCTTCAGTTAGATACATAGAAGCGGGATTGTTGGATCATATGGTAGTTTTGTTTTTAACTGTTTGAGGAATCTCCAAAAAGTTTTCCAAAGTAGCTGCACCAATTTGCATTCCCTCCAACAATGTAGGAGGGTTCCCTTTTCTCAGCACCCTCACCAGCACAGTTGTTTCTAGTCTTTTTTAGATAGGCCATTCTCACAGGTGTGAGTGATATCTCATTGTCATTTTGATTTGCATTTTCCTAATAATAAGTGATGATGAGCATTTTTTCATGCAAACACCCACGTCTTACCCTGTACTTGCCCTGCTGTCTCTATCAGTCATTGAGGCCATGCCTCCCTGCACTGAACAAGGGTCTCCTCACTGGCGGCGTGTTCAGTTCTCTAACCCAGGGTCTAATGCACAGTAGAGACCTTTTAAATGCTAACACATATCGACTACCTACTCTGGTCCAGGCACATCACAAAGAGTGTCTCTTTTATTCCTTCAAGCAACCTATGAGCTCGGTTTTCTTTTGTGCACCTTCTTTTATAATGGAGACTGAGACTCATCGTCCAGGGAAAGAGGCAAGCACTGAAGCCACATCTTGCTGACATCAGAGTCCGAGGTCTTCACTATTAGGTTAAACTGACCCTATGGAGACAGAAGCTCTGGACTCAAGCTTAGGAGGCCTGGGGTCCACCCTGGTCACCCTGTGGCCTTGGTTTCTCTGCCCTTTAAATGGAAAGGCAGGTGCTTACAGCTTCTACCATCAAGTAACATCTTGTCACAAGACTGTTGTCTCTGCTTCATCTGTTTAATTGCAGCCTTCTGCCCGCGGCCTCTGGGAGTCTGGCTGAGTAAGGTGAAAATGTTCTCCCCTGGCAGTCAGAGCAGGGATAGTGCCCAGTGCTGGGCTCTCAGACTCTGGGGATCAGTTCCCCCTCTGCCCAGTGTGGTCTGCATAATCCAGTCCTGGGTCTGGTGTCGGAGGTCAGTAGTTGAACCCGCTAACAGCTGGCCACAGGGACTGTGGGTCAGACTGCTGTGACCCCCCTCTCTCCCATCTCGGAATGGCCTGTCATCCTGAATGGCCCTGAAACCCAGATTGAAGCCTGCATAGAGTCTTCCAGTCCTTCCGGGACCAGAAACCTGAGGCCCCAGCTGGGCATCAGGACCCTGGGAGGCAATACCCAGGGTGCTGGCTGCCTGAGTGCCCAGATGTGGCCACATGGCCCCTGTGCTCCCAGACATGTCCACCCACACCTCCCAGGCCCAGGACAAAGGAGCCTGGAAGAATGAATCAATGGGCTCTGAGCCATACCATCTGAATGCTTCCCACAGGGCATGAATCTTTCTCCTCCTCCTCCCTCTCCTGTTCCTCTTGCTCTGTCTGCTTGCTCTCTCCCTGTCCCCTCCCTCCTTCGCCTTCTCTTTTCTTCCACCCCGCTCCTCCACACAGCTGCCTCATAAGAACTCCAGATAATACTTCACAGTAGAGGAGGAAGTAGAGGAAGGCCACAGGGTCAGTGTTATGTTGTTTGTTCTCAACCAGAGAAAATTCTCGCTGGAGACAGACAGCCTGATCTGCAAGGACTATGACCTTCCTACCAGCCTTTAACCTTGGATTAAATTCTAAAACACCCCTGGGAGTTTGGAGAGTGGTACTATTACCCACAACTCATGTGCACACACACACACACACACACACATTCGGACTTACTAGACCAGAGACCAAGTGGATGGTGAGGTGGATGTTCAAGAGATGGAGGCGTGGATGCCACCATGGTAGATGAATGAGGCCCTTTTGGCAAATGAGGGATGATGGCTGAGAGGCTACATGAATGAGGCAACAGTTGGTAAGTGGAAAGATGAAGACGAGTGTTTGGTATTGTGGGTGCAAGGAAGCGCTGATGAATCCACAAGGGGCTAGACTGACAAGCGCCCGCATGCGCGGCGCTTACGGTATGTGTCAGAAACTAGAGGTCGCTTAAAAATTCGTTGCTGGTGAACTTGGACAGGTTCCATGATCTGAGTGACCTCTGAGCCATCTCTGGTCAGAAAGGCTAGAAGGTGACAGCAAGTCAGTACCAAGATAAAGGCCATAGAGGGTGAGGGACAGGCCCAGAGCTGGAGTCTATAAACTTTCTCTAGAAAGGGCCCCATGATACACAGTTGGCTTTGCAAACTCCACAGCCTCTGCTGCAATTACTCAGCCACAGGGCTGAGCACAGAAGCAGCCATGGATAGCAGCAGGTAAGGAATAACAGACTCTGGGAAAACCTTATTTGGGAGCTGAAATTTGAATTTCATATCATGTTCCTGTGTCAGGAAATATTCTTCTTCTTTTGAATTGTTTTCCAACATTTAGATGTGTGAAAAGCATTCTGAGATCACGGGCTGTTAAAAAAAACAGGCAGTGGGCTTGATTTTGACCCTGGGGCTATGGCGACGGATAGCACCAGGTACCACAGCTACCTGACCTGTGTCAGATAGCACAGACACATGTGCCCATCACACTGCGAATCACACAACCTCCATCCTGCCCACCCAGCCCTCCAAGTCTCGTTTACCCAGGGATCTTCTGATCCCTTCTTGAGTAACTGGCTTTGAGACAGTTCTGGAAGTATATACATCCTCAGACCCCTTAGAAGTTCTGATTTCTCATTGTGAATCACGAACCCAGCATTTTTCATGATAATTTGACTTCCCATGGAGCCTGCCTACTGGGAGACTCTGTTCTGCCAAAGCAAACATCCCCTCCACTTGAGTAGCGTTTCTTATTATAAATTAATAAATTGGCATCAGGGTGTATATATAAATATCAGTCCCTGTGAGCTCGGTAAATGGGAGTCTGTCACAGAGAGACGAAGCTCCTTAGCACCCAGCTCACCCAAGCAGCTTCTGGTGGTCCCAGGCTGGCAGGGGTTGTTGGTACCCTCCCGAGGAAAGGAGACGCCTCCAGGCAGCCGGCCAAGTTGCTAGGGAGGAGGTCTGTGCTGAGCTTCCGTCTGTCCTTCCTTTGTGGAGGTAGCTGGACTTATGGTGGCTGGACGTAGGGATGAGGGGTGGGGGAGTGTGTGGGTGGATGCAGGCCACAGGTTTGTGTTCACCAGAAAGAGTGCCCCTGGTGGGCATGGCGGGTGGCAGGACAGCTATCTATGCCCCAAGAGGCAAAGGTAGGGCCAAGAACCTTCTACCCCTGTCACCTCGGTCCCCTCTCTGCTCTCATGACCTTGTATGCATGAGCTGGACCTTTATGGGCCTTACCTGGGCCCTTTCTGGCTCAATTAAGAGACAATTATATTATGTTACTGGGGCTTTCAGTAGCAGGGGATCTCCTACCTCTCTCATCAGCTCCAGCTCATGGTTCATTTGCAGCAGATGCAACGTGGTTTTGCCTCAAACCTTACCTGCAGCAGCAGAGCCCAACCCAAGAGAGATTGTGCAACAATACAGTTTTCCAGAATGGACCTTCTCCCCCTTACCCTCTTTCCATCCCCTGCTTTTGGCCCACTCGGGGTCAGACTCAGACTCCCTCTTCCCAGTCTCATATCCCTAGGCCTTCCCATCCTTTCCCTGTCTGCTCCCAATTGAGCCCCAGCTCCTGCAACTCTGAGCCCAATCTTCACTGCACACAGAGAGTAGGTCGTGGTTTCCCATGTGTGTGTGCGTGTGCGTGTATGCACATGTGTCTGTGTGTGTCTCTGTCTGTGCCTGTCTGTGTTGGGGGGCTGCTCAGAGGCTTTCCCTGAAGCTGAGCAAGGATGAGCCCCCACAGGTTCTGAGAAACAAGCAGGACAAGCTGATTGCTCCATCTTAAATGAGGAGTCGTTTAATTTTGCCAGCAAAGCTTCCCTCCGTGGAGGCGCTCAGGGAGCACTGCAGGCCCATTGGAGGAGGAAACTGCCAGGAAATAAACACCAAGGCTGCCTATTATTACTTTCTGTTGTTGTTCATTTATCCTCTGCTTGGCTTCTGATAGGCATCAAGATGACTAAATAAACCCAGAAATTGACTCCCCGTTCCCCCAAACTTCATCTTCAGCAAGGGAGGGCTCAGACTGGGGCATAAATTAGCAGAAGCAGGAGTGTAAAAATATGATTCTGTGAACAAACAAAAGCCTCCAGTCATGAGACCAGCCACGGCAGAGCTGTTCCCACTGCCGGCAGCTCTGTTTCCAAGCAATTAAAAGGCGAAGGAAGAAGAGACTAACCAGCCAGCCCGCCAGTGGGGCCAGGAGTGGGGCAGATGGCATGGCCAGTTCCCCGGGGCCCTGCTGCAGCCCTGGAGACCCCTGGAGTGGGCACCAGGGCTGACCTGGCAGGCGGGAAGCTTGGCCTGTCTGGTCCCTGACTCAGGCATAGTTTTTGCCTCTTGGCCTCAGTTTCTTCATCTTTAGAATGCGCACATTTTAGAACGTACACATACCTCCAAGTGGCTTTCTCACAGGTCTGCCATGAGGATCAGACAAAATAAAGGTGACAAAGGGTTTGAGGAAAGGTAGAGGAATAGGAGGTGTGAGTGCTGGAACTTGGGACTTGTGCTCAGCATGGGCACAGCTGAGGAGCCTTTGTCCACTAGGGGCCTCCCTTTCTGTTGCCAGTCTCCACCCACAGCCATGTTGCAAATGTCAAAAGCATGGCTCAAGGAAGTGGGTCTGACCAGGCCACTTTCCAAGAATCAAGCCATGTCTGCCAGGCACAGAAAGCAGTAGTCTCCCCTCTCCATCTGTAATCACAGCAGAGAACTAGAGCGCTGAGGCTAATGTGAGCTGTGGGGTGTGGGGTACAGTGAGGGTCCTGAAGATCTGGGCCTGGAGAGACCAGGCCGCTCACAGCACAGAGGCTGCCAGGGTGGTTTTGGCTAAAACTACCATCAGGCCCTAAGATACCAGTTACCTGGCCTCTTGCAGTAGGATTCTGGCCACTCAGATTCCCATTAAGAGCAAAGACATTGGACACCCTGCGATGGTAAGATATGATCTCTGTCCCCAAAGGGCTCCCAGACCGTGGGCACCCTGACGATGGACGTTAATGGTGATAATGCTGTGGAGAGAAAGAAAGTGGGAAGGGGGAAAGGAGTGGCCGCCTTATGACAGTCTAATGTATTCTTTAAAAGCCCTCATGTGATAGTTGAGGAAATGGACACTCCAAAAGGTCAAGCCAGTTGCCCAAGGTCAGAGCGTGAGAAAGAGGAACCAGGACGTGAACCAGCATGTTCTGATGAGGATGCTCTGTTCTAAATTACTGCATGACCTTGCTGCACATGGGAATTTGCCTGGAGATTCCGTCAAGAACATGAACAGATCAGGGAGTATTGTCCATCCTGTGCAATCAGGAGGCTGCAGGTAGGCGTTGGCAGCACTCGAGAAGAGGCCAGAGGTCCCTGCTGCCCCATCAGAGGCTTCACTGGGCTGGTGGGGCTGCGGCACAGGCAGGTGTCTCCCTGCCGGCAGCCTTTCCCTTTGCCTGGAGGGTTGGCTGTATTATTCTGGCTAACCCCAGCCTTCTGGAACTGACTTGGCTTGGGAACCAAGCAGAGATGAGAAGCCCCTTCCTGTGCCAGTCTGTGCCAGGCCCGCAGCCAGATGAAGGCCGTGGTTCCTCCTGGTCGCCTGCACACACAGAGAAACCTCCAACCCCGAGTCTGTTGGCCCAGCAGATAGGCTGCTAGGGGAAGTTTGGCTGAAAAACAATGTAGAGTGAAAGAATTGATTTTTTTTCCCCAGCTACATAGTCGTAAACATAAACTGGAAGATACATCTCTTCCTTTATGAGAGACAATAAAAAACACAATACCAGTTTATGGAGGAAATGTGTCTTTCTTACACGGAATATTTTCCCCCAAACACTTGGCAGCCTGAAACCACTTCATTCCAGAGATAAGTAATCAAATGGAAGAAGAAGGGTGGGAGGAGGAAGAAAGAACGGAGAGTTTTTATGGACCAGAGGCCCTAGCGTAGTTAGGGACGAAGAAGGGGTGACTCTCACCTCCTTTCTTGCACCCCTGGGGACCCAGGGCTGTCTGAGCTGAGCCCAGGGGCCCACAGTCAACCTTTGGCAGCCGAGAGCATAGGCTAGGCGGGAATCACACACTAATTTGTTCAGTGTGGCCTCCCTGGGCAGCTCCTTTGTGTCCAGGCCTGTGCTGGAAACCGAGGAGAGGCAGTTCGGACCCAATCCACAGCTCTGAGGAGCCCGCCAGTGGGGAAGGAGCAAAATCGGGCAGCAGATGTCGACCATCAGCAAAATGAATTCAGAGTGTATAGTCGTCTGGTTTCCATCCAAGTCTTTTCTTTTCTCTCCACCCTACTCTGGGACATCCCCCCGGTGCCCACCTGCTAGTGCCCTACTGGGCACCCACCAGCAACTGTGCCACAAAGCTGACCCTCTGGGCCACTGAGTAGGGTCCTCTGTGGCAACAGCAGTGCCCAGAATTCAGTACATTGCTTGAATGCTCCAGTGCCCTATGGCAGAAGCTCTCCCCAGGCAGCCACACGGGGACAGCACACAGTTCTAGGCAAGTTCAGCGTCCAATACAAGCACCTGTGGCCAGTCTTTCCACTTTCTTCCAGATACTACTGGTGTCCTTTGGGTTCAGGGGCAAGTGGGATCCAGGGCGGGCAGAGACATTAGTCACCCCCCACCCTGGTAACCCCTAACCAATGGGTGAAGGGAGCCAGGGGCTGGCTTACTGTCCTCGTCTTCCATCTTTGAGACAAACAGTCTCGGGAGGTCCCAGGGGAGCAGAGCAAGGTCCCGCACCTTGGCTTCTCTGCTGATGCTCCTTTATATCAGAATCCCTCCCAACTTCACCACCCACTACCCACACCCAAGTCCTGCTCTCTGTTTTGCTTTCAAAGGAAACCAAACTCAGAAATCACACACACCCATGCTTCCACACTTCGGACATGCAGTGTCTCTGGCCTATCAAGTTCCTCTAGCGGAGTCCCGTGTCACCTAGGGGAGAGGGAACCGTGGGCCCTTCTTTTGGAAGCTGCCCCTGCTTTCTCTCCACCTTGACACCGCCAAGGTTTGGGGGCCTATGAACGTGGGGCAGGCACAGCCCCTCCACCTCCACCCCCGTGACCTCAGACAAACCGCTTCACCTCTCAGAGCCCCATTTTCCCCTCTATCAAGTGAGGGCGATAACACCCACACCGAAGAGTTGTGAGAACTAACGAGATGGCATGTGGAGGGAGGCACGCCATCCAGGCTGAAAGACTTGAACCACTGGTGGTAGGAATTTTGTCTCCCTAAACAGACTGCCAATTCCTTGAAGGAGAGGGCCTCTTTTATTTTTTCCTGTCTCCCCCACAGCAGCAGCCTGGAGCTGGTACCCAGGCAGCTCTCCTTGAAAACTCCCTGATGGAGTGGGGCCGTGGGCCCTAAGCTCCTCTCAGACTGGCCAAGTTCTGAATGACGGATGACCGGGGCCCACCCAGAGCATGCCCTGGACGGCCTATGGCCGGCCTGACCCCACACGCAGAGCCAGAGAGAGGACAAGTGCCTTCCCAAGCTGGGACTGGAGAACAGGCCGGCCAGAATCTTGGGGAAGTGGCACTAGCTGGCGCAATCATTCCCACCTTCCTGAAACACCCATAATGACAGTGTTGGGGGCTTTCATCAGCCCTGAGCTGTCTTCGAGTAAAGGGGAAAAATTGGCTTCTACTCCAAGCCCAACTGCATCCGACATCTGGCAGCTCCAAGTGAAGCGACTCATGCAATTCTTAGATACAAGGAAGTGGGGGAGGAGGGTGAGAGGAGAAGAAAATATCACAGAGGGAGAGAGGCAGGTGGTGATGTGGCCCCACACAAAGGAATCAGCAGCCAGAGTGGACTGCAAAGGTTCACCAGGGGACAGTGAGTTGCTCGGCCTTTGTTAACTCACCCAACTTGGATCCGGTGAGAGGACCTCTGGTGCCAGACACTGCTGACCAGTCACGGATTCTGACCAGCCCAGGTGAGATACAAAATGATGTTACAGGTAGTAAGATATCTGTCCCTGTGTGCATGCAAGAGAATCTGGATGAACCCTGCTAGGGGTGTGCTAAAGGCTCTGGCCTAGTGACCACTTGTGCTTGTCTGCCCCTGAGATGATCGATTAAGGGCCCAGGAAGGGACCGACCTGAGGGCAGGAGGAAGTCATGCAGACTAGGGACTCATAATCTTATGTCTAAAGTCTGGTCATTGGACTCCAGGGGCAGGAGTTTCCTCTCTGTTCACACAGGTAGTATGCAGGCAGGGGTAGATGGGTCCTGCTTTGGCTTCCCCTCTAGACCAGGGCTTGGTACCTTCTCTTCTCTAGTACACTGATGTGGGCCAGGGCAGGGGGAGGACTAGAGGGAAGACTGCCACAGGCTATCCCCTTGAGAGGTCAAAGAACGACAGGGAAGGAGAAGCAGGCCTGTGGAAGGACAGAGGAGGGAACCCTGATTTCACGATTCCATTCGTTTCTTCAGAGCTTATTTGGAAAGAGAGGTCTGCAGGTGGGGGAGAAATATTGAAGAAATAAAACTTGGAACTGGGCCCAACAATAGACAATGGTCCAGTCAATGCGAGGGGGATTGGTAGAGATGGGGTGGGGAGGTCATTCCTGCTGGGTCAAGGTGTAGGATGGGAGAGAGGCTGGCAGCAAAGGGTGAAGCCGGTGGTCCAGGCAGAGATCAGCCTCCGTTCTTTCCAGACCTCAGTTTGTACCTCTCTTGGGGATCTCCTTTTTCAGGGTTCCTCCTGATCATTGGAAACATTAATGTTTCCTGTTTGATGCTCCCCAGGAGGGGTGGGGAGAAGCTGTCACACCGCCCTCCCCCCTTTCCATTTCCCACCTGCACAAGGTGGTCATGTTACCTGATCGGTGGAGGCCCTTCCCAGCAGCCTTTGTGAGTAATGCTGCCATGAACACGGAGTGCACATGTATCTTAAAATAAGTGCTATTAAATTCTTCAGGTAAATACCCAGAAGTGGGATGACTGGATCATATGGTAGTTCGATTCTTAATTTTTATTTTACTTATATTTTTAGTATTTTATTGCAGTAACTTCGTTTTACAAATTAAAATAAACTCATATGTGCAGTTTCCCCTTTCCTCAAATAAGTATCAACATACCCTGCCTGCCACACCTTTTGAAGAAGCTCCACGCGGTTTTCCATAAGGGTTGCACCAAGTGACATTCTCACCAATGGTTTTCAAGGATTCCTTTTTCTCCACATCCTCACCAACATTTGTTGTTTCTTATCTTTTTGATAATACCCATTCTGGCAGGTATAAGGTGATATCTCATTGTGGTTTTATTTGCATTTCCCTAAACAAGCATGCAATAAATGGGTCATGTGTAAAGTTTCAAGTATGACTCAGTGGGGCTCATATGTCGCATATGCTCACATGCATATCACATGAGTTCACTGTTACTCATGCTCAGTGTTCAGAGGGCACTGTTGTACCATAAGGACCAGACCTTGGGGGCCTCTGGAGGCACAGAACGCACGATGGAGGGCTACATACTGATACACATTTGATTCATTAATCCCTCGATTCCCCTGAAGCCCCAAGGAGAGCCTGAAGGGAAGGGACCAGGACAAGTAAGTTTCGATATTTCATGTGGTAACTAGGCAGTGGGATTCCTGGGTAGTTGGGGTGCTGGAAAGGGGCTACCACCAAGGGTGAAGCAGCTTCCACTACATTAGACCCCATTCAGTGCCAGGAGATTGAGGGGATGAATCAGGGGACAAGCAGGTCCTTCCTTTCTCCTCAGGTTCCCTCCATTGCTTGACTGAGTGGGAACCTCAGGCCACAGTTTGTGTCAACTGTAGAGCTGGACTGGAGGTGGACAGGTGGGGGTGGCGGCACTTGCCAGGGAGGGAGCCATGTCAGAGGGTGGGGATCTGGGAACATCTCAGCTGAGATTTTCACCTGGACAAAGGGTGGCTCTAAGGGACTGGTATTTTGACTTTGATCTGTTTCATTCCTGAGATTCTCTCAGTTCCCAGAATGGGGCCTATATATAGTAGTGGCTCAGTAAGCCTGCTGAACGAGTAAATGAAGGAGTGAGTGATTGGGAGCCCGAGTTGTGTTACTAGGCAGAGCTTGTTCATGGGACACCCCAAAAGCCCATCTTCCCATGGTCCCTCTCATCCTTCAAGTAGCTCTCCTGCCCCCCACTGCACAGCCAGTCTCTACCCACCCCACCCCTCCCCCACCCCTGCCTGGCAGCCTCAAGCCAACTTCCAGGCAAGCCCAGGAAAGGAAGCCAACTTGCAGGCTTTCTGCTGTCATTAACTGCCAGGTCTCAGGTAATAGCTCCTGTGGAGAACCAGCTGCCTCCACTGGAGAGCTTGCAAATGCAGCCCTGGAGGAGTCTGCCAGAGCCTGGGGCAGCAACGTCTTCCCTGAAAGCCAGTCCCACCCTGTAACCCTCCCTCACCGGGCGGAGTCCTCCCACACTCCGTGAGCGCCTCCTGCAGGACAGACTACAGAGGCCCACTGGGTCCACTCCTGGCCTCCCCCGGGCCTGGAGCTCTGCATCTCAGCTGCACCCCCAGGGGAAGCTGAGCCTCTGACCTGACACAGGCCTAGCTTCCCTGGCCTGTGAAGCTGGGGGGAAGCACTCGTGTCTGTCTCACTCACTCACCAGATGGTTGTGCAGAATGCACACGTGATCTAGCAAGACACGAGTGGCACCAGCAGAGCCTGGGGGTCACAATGTTGGTCCCTAAAGGTCAAGGGGCCAGAGGTGGAAGGAAGGAAGGAAGGGACAGCCCGTTCCTCCTACAGTCAGGAGGTCCTATACTCAGAAGGAGCCTCACTGGGTCATCATCCCCCAAAACTAGTGATGTCAAAGTGGCTTATTGCTTCCAACTAGGGTGACCTACTCATGTGAGTTTGCCTGAGATGCACTTGCTTTGGGCACCAAAAATCCTGTGTCCCAAGAATCCTCTTTCTCAAGCAAACCAGCACAGTGGGCCCTCCCACTCTGACTTGCCCCACCTCCACCCTCCTGGCCCAGCATAGTCTGGGCTTTACTCTCAAGGGCTCCTTGGTCTCCTCTGCTGTATCTGCAGGGCCCAGACCTCCCTGGGAATAGCCCTGGTCTCCATTAAGGGCCCCCAGAAAGCTCGCAGTGTTACTTCTGGTCCCTGCTCCAGGGGAGGTCTCTAATTGGCCAAGTGAAGCCTGCTGCACTCTCTTGTTAGGACCCTCTAAGCCATAATGAGACACTGACAAATGGAACTTCTCAGGTAACCCTCCCCAGAGAACAGGCCAAAGTGCAGGCCTCTGGCCACCACAGGGACAGGCCTGAGGCATAACCATGATGTTCCTAGGGTAATTGGCCAGAGCTCCCAGCCAGGTTCAGGCTGCCCTCTGCCCCTTCTTCTGCTGGCTCAGTGCCCGGCCCAACAGGGGCTGAGCATCCCTAACTAGGTCACCCCCACCCCCATCTCCACCATCATGCCTTCACCAGCGATAGCAGTTCGGCTGCAATTAAGAATTTCAAGTTGCAATTAAAAATTAATTGGAAACCGTGGGTTGTTTATGTCTCTCTGACCTCCGTCACCCGTGGGCGGGAGGGGGTGGGGTGTGGAGGAGAGAAGAAGGACAGGTGAGAGGAAGAAGCCTTGCAGAGCAGTTCTCCTTGGGAGAAAAGGGTCCTCTGAGCTGGACTAGGCCACACTGGAGCAGATTTCTCCTTAGGGCGAAAAGGAATGACATCAGCTAACTGACCTTGAGTGCTCAGTCCTGGATTCTTTGAGAGCCCCAGAGCATGGGGTCTGTGAGTGGGAGGTAAGAGAGCAGAAGAAATACATGTAAGGGAACTGGTAGCAGGGCCAGTCCAAGGCAAAGATTGGACTGGCCCAAGGTCATGGCTGCTTCCTCAATACCTCCACCCCCTCCTAGAGGCACTGCCAGCCAGTGAGGTGGGCAGGGAATTGGGACCAGGTTGGTCAGCTTCTTCTGAACTCCAAAGAGGCACCTGGTGCAGGGTGGGAGCCATGGACACCTCTCATATTTGGTCTCTGAAATGGGCCACATGGCTCCTGACCCTAGGTCCCACTGGCCATGCGCAGGGGTGAGGGACCTTCTCATGTTCTCAGAGCAGAGATTCTGAATTCACACTCCTGGTTTTCCACCAGGACTCTTTCTGACTAATCTCTGTACTTGCAGGTGAGGGTATCCCTCCTGCTCATTCTCTGGTGGAAGCCAAAGTTCCCTTAGCCTTAAGTGTTCTCTTAGCCTCCGACCCTCTGCACCTCTTTCCTAAGCTGCTGCCCTTGACTGACCTTTCCAGCTCTGAGGTTCCCTCCTCCTCCAGAAACCCTGTCTAATTCCTACAGGCCACCATCTCCCCTGAGATCCAGAGTGCCTCCTGCCTGTGCACCCCTTGCGCCCAGACTTCTCTGTGTTGGTAATAAGCCAGTCTGTGAGTCCACTTTCCCCAGGACCTGATGATGGCAGGTCTTCAGTTCTCTTCTACTCCATAATGCAGAAATTTTGTCTAAAACACTAGAAGAAAAAGCTGTCCATAAATCAGATTCCAGAGTCCAGATCATGGGTTTGCACCCCAAAGCCCAGAAATAGTGAGTCATGGTGATTAAAGCCTGCATAAGAGGCTAACAAGATAACTGAACTCCTTATTTAGAGAATGTCTGTGACTGCTCTTCCATTGAAATTGTGGGCAAAACAATGTGTGTATGTCTGCACGCATGTTCCCATGCCGGCTTGCAGGTAGATATGCTGGTGAAGCAGGGTCCCATTTTTTACCACATTCTCAAAGGGTCAATGCATTAGTTAAGGTTTGTGTTCAGCCAGTAGTGAAGAAACTCACCCTCAGTAACTTGAGCAAATTAGAGATTTAATTTTCTTTAAAAGAGAAATCTGAATATAAGCAATTCAAGGTAGCCTTGGCAACTCTGTGATTATCAGGGATGTGGGTTCCTTCTATACTTCGACCCACCATCCTTAACATGCAGCATTTATCCTCAGAAGTCCAAAATGACTGCTTGGGCTCCAGCCATCAAATCCACATCCAAGAAGTAGAAATCAGGAGAATAGTGCAAATGGGCATGTATTATCTATCTTCCTCTTAAGAAATATTTCCAAAAGTCCACCCTAAAACTTCTGCTTATGTAACATTGATGACCTTTAGCTGCAAGGGAAGCTGGAAAATGTAGTCTTTTAGCTAGACAGGGTGCTACCTAAAATAAATCTGAGGTTCTATTACTAAGAAAAAATGGTAGAGAGTAAATATTGGGTAAACAATAAGAAGGCTGTGTTGCAGTCATTAATCCCAACAAGCCAAATAAACACCCAAACCTTGAGCTTGGCAGGACTGGGCTGAGATGTTACCTTTTCCTGGAAGAAAATGGGCTCCACACAGTCCCAGGACCAATCCCTGAGCCTCCAGCAACCTGTCCACAGACAGTAGGGGGCCAAAGATGCCTGAGCAGACGCTCAGCTGAGCTGCCTCTTAGCCAGAGTTGGTGGCTGTGTACGAGAGAGTTTTTGAAATGAGGAATGGCCAGGTGAGGCCTGAGCCCCAGGATGGGAAGACAGATCAGAGAGTTAATTATTTCATTCTTGTATTTGCTGTTTCATTGTACATCAAAATTGCAGGCCTCCAAATAACTCTTCCAGGAGGCGACAGGCACCATGAGGCCCCTCCCCCACCTCTTTCCTAATGAAACACCTTTGCCTGCCTCTGGCTCCTGCCAGGAGAGGCTCAGGAGCTGCCCAGAGCCTGCAATCCACCCTGCTGTTTTAATTAGGAAAGAGGCATCTTCTGAGGATGTCCACAATGAGGCTGGTAATTAGGGAGCAAACTAACTGCCTGCTCTTTCAAAACTGACTTGGCTACCTTGGAAGGGGATGCCTTGACCAATGCAGTTTGGACCCTCATTAACAAACTTGTCTTGAGCACCTAGGATGTATCAGGCAGAGGCCAAGTGTTGGGGGAGATGACCTCCCAACTCCAGCAAATAAGTGCAAACGTGATAGGGGCTGTGAAGGGTAAAATAGAATGCTCTTCAGGAGTCATCCATGGAGTGGTGAAGGGAGAGGAGGCTTCAGCCTCTGTCCTGGAGAGCTGGGCCAGGGAGACAGGGCTCAGCCTCACAGCACAGGAATATTAGCACATTTATTCAACCAATGTTTGCTGAGCGCCAGCTGTGAGTCGGGCTCAGTTCTGGGCCCAAGGATGCTCCAGTGAACAAAGCAAAGACCTGCTCTTATGGAGCTTACAGTCTAACTGGCGGCAACAGAGAGTAAATGAATGAGCAAGGGCAAACAAGGTGTTAAGGAAAGAGGGAGTGATGGCGTGGCCGGGAGCTTGGTGGCCGGGTCAGGAAAGGTGCCGCTGGAGATGAGACAGGAAAGCAGTTGCGGGTGAGCCTTGGGGATTGCCTAGGCCTGAGGGGTGTAACAAGCAGAAGGAGTAGCAAGTGCCAGGAGGCTAGTGTGGCTGGACCAGGAGGGAAAGGAGAACAGGACGGGAGTCTGGGCTGCAAAGGGGAGCAGGTCTCCCAGGGTTTGCTGGGCGGCAGAGGGCAGGGCAAAAAAACGGGAGACTGGTTTGGAGACTGTTACAATAATCGCCGCATTGAATGATTGTCAGGCACATTTGATTACGAAAAAATACCCGGAATGGTCTAAACATGAAAAAAGAATTTACTGACACATAAAGGAGTAGGTTTCAGACATAACTGAATCAAGAACTCAGCCGAGGTCATCAGAAATTCATGTTTTTCTTTGGACTGCTTTTCCCTCATATGGGCATAGTTGCCAGTGTTCCCCTTTCATAGTCTCTCAGCTTAGCAATTGCAGTGGAGGGGACCTCATTCCCTATGGTCCCAGCAAAAGTCCCCAGACAGGATCCCATTGACCTGGGACAGATCACGCGGCCACCATTTTCACTCTGACTAGCCCTGTGATGTTCCCATCCTTAGAACCATGGGGGTGAAGTCAACCCCACCCAGATCTCATCGACTGAAATGAGAGAAGGAATATTTCACAAAAGGGAAAGACGGTTATGGTTTCCAGAAGAAGGAGGAACGATGCATAAAAACAATAGATACCTTTAGCCAGCATAGAGAACAGAGAGCCAGACTGGGGCACAACCACCATTAGATGAAAGAAGGGAGACAGCAAGACAGAGAAGGAGGGAGGCAGATTCAAACCTGAGAGGACTTGCTCCAGGGGTAGATTAAAAAATAAAGGACCACGAGAAAGGGCTTCCTGGAAGAGGAAGGACTGATTCAGAAGTAGAAAGGGACAAGGAGGGAACAGACTGATCCATTGCATAAGCGGACACAGACCCTGGCAGGTTAACTGTAGCAAGAAGATAGGGTGCAAAAAGGGTGAGTCTCACACGCCTGCCCCATGCCTTGGAATATGTCCCACTAACTGCCTCCCTGGCCACCTTTCTATTTGTGGAGCAATCATCACGCCCCATGTTAGACACGGCTGCTGTTCCAAATGGATTATTGCAAATGATTTAATCACCCACATTAGCACACCCTGACTCCCACGTGGGGGACCCAAAACTTCTCCTCTCGCACCAGCCCTGGCAGGAGCTTTTCAGAAGGGGCTGATTCCCAAATCTCACAATTTACAAAGGCTGCTAGTCCACAGTCCCCAAAGTACAGAGCCTGCCTCCAGTGGGGGCACAAAAGAATCCAGGGGAATATGGAAAGAAAGTATTAGGACTTCTATTCAGAGTTGTCCTTTCATCTGAGCCTTATAAAATTTGTTATTTGAATATGATTTAGAGTACACAGAATCTATCAGCACAGAACAGTGGGTATATCATTTACAAATGAACTGAATTTATATCAGTATCTATTGGCAGTGTCCTGAAACGTTTTACTGATAGGAGTGAGACCTGAGAGGGGTCTCCTAGTGTAAAGAATAATAGCTAACAATTATATGGGACATGCTGGGTGCTCGGTGTTCTAGGTCTTGGGTGCTCAGTGCTCATTCACTCCTCTCAACAGCCCATGCACGATTATTTTCGCATAATTAAAGTGGAGCACAGAGAGGCTGAGTAACTTGCCCAAGGCCACTCAGCCTGGAAGGGGCAGGTCTGTGATTGTCCCCAGTGGAATCTATGATCCCTCTCTGGGTACAACTGGGGTCCTGAGACAGGAAGAGGGGAACTGAGATTGTTGAGTCCACCCTCTATTCTGACAGCAAGACCCCAACCCATGGAGGCCCCTGCCCCACCCAAGTCAGTGGCCAGGATCTCAGAGGAGATCCTGGGGCAGAACCCTACCCATTCCTGCCTCTCACAGCTCTCCCCTGCAAACTCACCTGTTCCCATCACCCCCGTTGCAATTTCAGTCCATTTGTCCTCCTTTTCTGCTCTGGGAAAATGGATCAGCTTTGTAGGACGGGACAGGGAAGGCTAGCTGGTGGTTAGAATTCTGTCTTCTTAGAAAATATCCAAATGGAGGAGAGGGGAAGAAAGAGGAAACCAAAAAGAAGGAAAGAATCCTGGAGTCTTGTGGTGGGAGGGGCGGCAGGAGGAGAGCAAGGTGTGGGAAGCCCAGCAGGGAGTGAGCAGTGCAGGTGGCAGGAGCCCAGCGAGCACTGAGAAGCCTGGAGTCCTTGCCTCAACTCTAGAGACTGAAGAGGCCCGGATCACAACCCCCAGAGATCGAAGGCAGCAGCCAAGCAGAGCTCCCAAGACTGCTGAGAAAAGTCTAGGATTGGCAAAGAGGTGAGACTCCAGCCCCCCAAACCTTCCCTACCCCAAGCCTTCCTGCGGCCCCTAAGTTCCCCAGGACCCAATGACTCTTGTCCATGGATGCGCAGGGCGGCTGGTCCCTTTGACTCTCTGACCCCACTTGAGTCAGGAGGGCAGTTTTCGGGCCAGCGTTAAAGTGGTGAGTTCCTGAGCCTCCAGTGTGCAGGTCCTTGAATAAGGTCCTTTAACTCAACGCCATTCTGTGATACTGCTGCTGAGGAAAAAAATATTCTGACCAATTTTGCAAACGTTATTCGAGGACCTGCTTTTGTTCTATGTTGTTACACTTAAGGCCTCAGTGTCCAAGAACCTCATGATGACGCTCATAGAACTTGCTGCGCATGATAATGACACGCCTGTGCAAACGTGTGCAGAACAGAGGCTGCCACTTCCTGTGCACATGTGCCCCGAGCGAGGCGCTAGGAGCTTTCAAATCATTCGATCTTCTCAACCCATGAGGCACCTGCCCCTCCCATTGGTAGGTGAGCAGTTTGAGGTTCAAGGTTTAGAGGCCAGGACATTACCCAGGTTCTGAACCCAGCCTGCCTAACTCCAAAGGCCCTTGTCTTAGATTCCATTACTCCCAACAGACAGTCCCTATGCCTGTCACCTTGCTTTCAGGAAAGTCAACTCCTGGAAACATTAGCTCCTAACAGCAGATCCAGGCTGAACTCGAAACAGAGCCCTGACCCTGGTCACAGACCTTTCCCCAGGCCTGGCCAGCTGTGAACCCAGAAGGAGGTCCATTCTCAGAGCACCAGGCGGCACTGCGTTTTGAGGGTTTGAGATGTCAGTGTGTGTGAGTTGCCAATGAGGAGATACAAGAAGTTCACTTGGAAACTGGGGAGCCAATTTGGGCTCTTCCGGAGGTCAAGCTCCAAGGCTTGGAAGACGTCCTCACCCTGGGAAGTTCACAAGGCAGACATCTGGCAGGCAGGATGGCCAGGCTGGGGCAGAGCTGCCTCAACTCTGGCTTCTCGGACAGTGGTGGCTGCCACTGCACAGACATAGGCAAGAAGGGCAGATTCTGGCATCTGATTCACCAGGCCTGCCAACTGGGAGCCTTGTCCACTCCATGGAGGAAAGAAGGGGTCCGGTACTGTGCCCCAAGAACACTGGGCAGGTCTACTCCTCTCTGGGCTAAGCCAGGTCTGTTTTCCAGGTTTTGTGCTAAACTGAGCCTTCCAAACAGAATCTCAGTCGCCCTCGGATGTACACAGCCTTCAGCATGGAGCTCCGGGATCTTCCCAGAGGTCCCTGGGAAGGAGCAGGGAGGGGTGCCAGTTTCTGTTTTACAGATGAGGATCCTGGGTTCAGAGAAGGAGAGTAGCCCCCCAAGATCAGCCTCATTTCTCCAGGAAGCCTCCCGGATGCCTCTGCTCCTCTAAGAGCGCCCCACCCTCCTCCCACCTAGTGTCAGGTACAGGCCTCTCCTCTTACAAGCCCAGACCGTCATTATGACTATGCCAGACCAGATCTTGGAGTAAGTGTCAGAATAAATGAACGAATCGGTGTTCGTTACTGGGTGATCAGCTTGTCGCATGGACATGGTCTGTGTCAACTTCACAGGTGCTCACAGGGCTTCTCCATCTCTCACCAGGGGTCAGCCTCAGTCTCCCGATCACACAGAGATCAGACTCAACCCGGCCTGGGAGGATGAGGCTGTCAAAGCCCCATGTGACCTTGGGCAAGCCACTTACTTCTCTGTGCAGTCCCCTCCTGGGAAGTTAGGGTAGCAATGGCGCCCACCACCCAGGTCTGCTGCCGGTTGTATGTGCTGGTATGTACAGGGCTGCGCTAGGCAAGTGGGACCCAGCAAAACACCTGATACAAAGCTGGGCACTTAGAGAGTCAGCTCAGAACCCAGTCCCCGCCCTCCATCTACCTTCTCTGTGCCTCAGCTGGCAAGAGGCAGGGTGAGTTGCCCTCATCTAGTCAAGGGACCCCTAAATCCCAATCCCGTATCCCCACCCACCACATCATTCCAGTCATTTTTCCAGTGCGCCTCCCCCAGCCCCACCCCCTGCTAGGTTCTTATAGTTGTTGGTTTAATGTGCACAATACAATTAAGGCAAAATAGCTTTCCCATCAAACCCCCGACAACTTTCCTCTCCCTACCCCACCCCATCATCCCCGGGCCCCATTCACTCCCTCCCTCGGGGACTGTGGAGTTTAATTTCAGGAAATCATTTGCCGGCTAACTCTCTGTGGAGTCTCACACACACCCCGAGAACCCTTGGAAGCCATGGTGGGCTTTTTGTTGGCCAGGAAGGCCCAGGAATTGGGAGTCTGTGGTCACAGCATTTCTACTATGCGACTCATAGTCCTCAGGGGACTTCTCCAAAATAGATTGGGACTTGGGACAGAAAGACTGACTTGGAGGCAGCAGTAGAGCAGACAGGGAAAGAGACCGCCAGCCCAGAGGGCTTCCTCCAGGTCCTTCTGCTGGAGAGCAGGGTTCTTTTCTGCAGGTGGCCTCCAGGACCCCTACCTAGCAGGCAGGGGGGCTGGCTCCTGTCCCCCAGGGCTGAGTGTTGTTGGGGGTGGGGGTGAGGGAATTAGTGCCCCTGCTTGTGTTTTTTCAAGAGTCAAGCAGCTTTCCGGAATTAAACAAGGCCCAAAGGCAGAAAATGGACATCCTGAGTGTACTTGAGTCGGGGGATATAGCCTGCACGTGGTGAGCCCAAGTTTACCCAGAACTGTGATAAAACCAGAAATGAGCAGAGAAGACTCAGAACTGAGTATGGAGAGACCCACTATGCCAGGTGTCACTTTTCTGCTTAGGTTTTATGACTTACTTTTACTGGAGACCCTACAGGAATGGTGATCACAGCCTCCCCAAGTTGGATCCATCCTGTATAATCACTCATTCATTCTACAAACGTTTCTGAAGGCATCCCAAGTGCTAGACAGCATGCTGGGTGCTGGAGTCATGTGGAGTCATGGAGATGCATCGGACATGAACCCCTCTTCTCTCAAGGACTTTCCAGGCTAGAAGGGAGGCAGAGCTACAGCTAAGTGGTGCCTTTGGGAAAGTGGGAGCATAGAGGAGTTAGTTTGAAGAAGTCAAGGAGGGCTTCACTGGGGTGGTGGTGTTTGAATGGGGCTTTGAAGAATGAGTAGGAGTTCACAAATTCACGTAGTCAAGGGCTGTCTAGGTCTAGACCTGGACCATAACACTCTCCATTGGTGGTCAGCAGATCACCTTTCTAAAATCCATGTTGACCCCGTGAGAGTTCCCATCCAGGTCTGCCTGCTCCCCTTCAGCATGCCTGGGCTAGAAACAGATTTAGCACTGAAGGAGGCTCCTTCCTGGACCCCAGACACCAGCTCTGGGTCTCTATCAGACACCTCCCAGAACCTGGTTCCTGGCCTGTGCCAAACTCTCCCCCTCACCGCCCAGACCTCCCTGATGCCATCTAGTGGCTCACCGGGTCTCCAAAACCACCAACCCCCTGAACTCAGCGGAGCCGGAAGGCCGTGGAGCTAAAATCCTGAGATGCATGAGATGCATGCACCTGAATTTGGATCCTGGTATCACAGCTGGAAGGTCTGGGACAAAATGCCACCATCTGTGAACCTATCTCCTTGGGCTGCACTTGAGGGTTACAGGAGCTAACTTGAAGCGACCTCAGGCTCAGGAGGGGTGGGGAGAGGCCACTGTACTTGTCACAGGGATGGTTATTTGATAGGGAGATTGGAAAAGGGCAGCTGTCCAATTCATAGACTCTGAGCTATGAAATCTACCTCACCAGCCTGGGGACGTCTAACTGAGGTGCTAAAACCCAGTGCTCAGGAAAGGACCCTATAGACCCTGGCCCAATCTCCAGGTCCAAGTTTAACATGGGTTTCCTATAGTCAGCAATCTCCCCTTTAAGCTGCTCCCAAATTTTCCCTGCATTAGCATAAGAATGGGGCACCAACTGGAATCTGAGGGTTCAAAGGTATTTATATTCCAAAGAGCTCCCTCTGTTCCCTCAGTCATTGCTGTGGAGCTGGAGGCTGGGCTGTGCTCCAGAGGCCACTGTGGGCAGGCAGGGGAGAGGCACCCGCCAGAGGGGAGCCACCCTGGGCTCCAGCTCTCTGCTGCCCTCCCTTCCAGGGCAGCTGCTTGGCCTCTCTCTGGTTGGCCTGAGGGCACCACAAATCCAGCCCAAGTTATTCTGGCCTCCTGCTACCACAGCCCCACCTATAGTGCCCTTCAGTTGGTGTGTGGGGTGGGGTGGGGGTGGTCCTCTTTCATTTGGAAAAGTATATTCAATAAAATAAGTGCTTTGATTTGGTTTTGGCCTTCACCTGCTACTTTGACATTTTCAATCCTGTATCATTAAAGGGAGGAGTTTGTGATTTGTATGCTTATCACAGGAAGCCTGGAATTTTTTAAAGTGGAGAAACACTGCCTGACAGGACTAATAATAATACCCATAATAATAACCAACAGTTCTGAGCATTTTGCCCCATGCCAGGTATGATGCTAAGCAGTTTACATGCAATATCTTTCTTAATTCTCACATCCCTCTGCCATATCTTTACAATCCCCATTTTATAGATGAGTCAGGAAGGCTTAGCAGAGTCAAGTGACAAGCCCTGGACCATAAAGCTAGTCAATGGTGGCATGTACACAGCCCCATTCCTTTGACTGCCTCTCTGAAAGGAGTCCCACTCAGCAGGGTTCCCAGGCACCAGGATGGAGACGCTACCCTTCCTCAGCCCCCTCCACCAGTTCTGCTCCAAGGTGCCCTAGCCCACTGCGTGAAGCCCTGGACCCAGAGTCGGCAGTCAGGGCCTCCGCTGGGCTGAGCTCAATGACATTTCCAAGGGCTGGGCAGAGAGGCTGGGGAGTGAGAAGGCAAAACCCCTGGCTAGAGGATCCCACACCCAGCATCATCTACAATGATGCAGAGGCTCTGGGGTCCCACAGTTCAACAAAGAATTCTTTAGCATTAGAGTGCAGTTTTATAAGCTTATTAGAGAATGGAGGAGAAAAAAAGCAAAAGCAAGAGAGAAAGTCTCCAGGGCAGGGAGGGCTTCACCAATTGCTATGAGATTCCTACATTTATACCCCTCCTTTAGCCTGAGAAAGGGCTTCTGATAAGGGATTGCTTTTAAATAAAGACCAGGCCATCACTTGCAGGTGGTTCCAGGTGAGATGGAAAGAGAGATTTCTCAGTTTAGTTTAAAAGCCTCTGGTGCCAAAAGGAATTTATGGGTCCCTCCTGTCAGCAGCCCCCATCCTCCATGTCTGGTCCCATGTGGATTTTAGAAGTTAAACAATGCTGAAACTTCCCCCCAACTAAAGACAGAACCCTGGATGTGGGATATGGGTCTGCTCTGCTACCTCCTTCTTGCCCAGAGGTTTTGACACCTTCCCTTCTTTCTCCTCCCTGTCTGCTCCTCCTTGCCCAGTAAGAGCCAAAAAGAACACCCCAAGTGCTCAGCTACTCTGCAAAGGACAAAAGAGCCCAGGGGAGGAAGGCCCTGGCCCTCTGCTGACTCTCCTCTGTGAAATATCTTCTGCTTCTCTTTCCATCAGGATTCCCTCAAGCACACCAGAAAATCTCATGTCCTGCTTTGCCACTTCCTCATCCGGGGATGCCAGGTTCCTGTGCTCTAGGACATCCTGACTACTCCTTCCTCTTGGGCAGGAGTGCTCTCAGGGAGTCCCTGTCATCTGAGCGCCACACAAGGACCACAGATGTCTCAGCCCCACTGCAGACCAGGGTACAAGGTCTCCAACTGAGTCACAAGGCTGCAGGGTGATGGGGGCTTTGGGGAAGCAGCCTTGCCAGCTTTTTATCTGCAACTCATTATCTCTCCCTCTGCCTGAGAAGGCAATTAAGTCTTCCTCCTATCAAAGGCAGAGGGCTGGCTTCACCCCAAGGCCTAGCTCACTGGGAAGGGAGATAATGAGTGCTCTCACCAGACCAAGGATGGGTAGGAGCCCAGCCCCATCTCTCTCTGTCTCTTGACATACACACGCACGTGCGTGTGTGCACACAGACACATCCTGGATGTGGGTTTGAAATCCCCCCCCCCCATCTTCATAGCTATCTTAATAGCCGAGAGCATGAGCTCTGTTGTCCTGGGTCCTGGGGCGTCCAGGGGGAGTAGGGGGTGGCCCCAAAGCACTTAATTCTAAAGTGCACAGGGCAGGGACCAAGAGTGCTCTGGGAGCTCAGAAGAGGGAACCACAAGTTGGGTCCTAGATCAGACCACTGCAAGGAGTGCCAAAATAGCCCATCAGTTATTTCCAATGAAACAAGCAGTTGGCCAGTGAATGATACCCTAAATCTCCCTTTCTCCTAAAAGCAAGTATTTTCTCTGACTGCCCCCCCATCCCCTGCCTCATTATCCCTGAAAGCAGAAAATAAATCTCTGTGTGGAAGGCCTGCTCCTTGCACAGAGATGGAGAGACACCCTTATGGTCAAAGCTGTGCGAACAAGCTCTGCTGAGTTCACTAAATGTGTCCAAACCAAAACTTGCAAGATATCTTTGTCCTGTCTGTTCTTAACAAATTTAGTGTTTCTTTATCTAAAAGCTAGATCAGCTGGCTGTTTGGGTATTCACTGGTTCCATATTTTATGGACCTCTGTGAACATGAAATTAAATTAGTCTTTATCTTGCTAATATTTCTCATGTCATCCTATTATTGGGTCAGCAAAAAAGGGTCATTTCCCATAAGAAGGGTGATGAGGAAGTGGGTGCGAGTCCCTCTGCTTGAACCCTCGGTGTTGGGGTTCTGGGCTGAGCTCTGGGCATGCATGATCTCATTTAGGGAAAAACCTCACCACAACCATTCTGATGAAGATTCCTGTCATTCCCTTGTTTTTTTTTCAGAGGTATTTGAAGAAGTTCAATACCGTACAGAGCACAGATTGAGAGGTTTCCTGGAGAAGCGGCTCTTGAAGGCTGGGCAGAGGGCAGGGAGGGAGGGGTGCTGAGAACAGTGGCTCCGGTTGAAGCTGATCACCTGGGGAGGACAGAGGGTAGAATGACAGAGAGTCTAGAGGTGACTGGGAACCACTGACTGAATGGTGACTTAGAACAATGCCAGGACCTGGGCTGGTCCCTGACCTCCAAAGTCTGTTCCCAGCTCTGACCCAACAGAGGATGTGGTTCCTGAGCCCAGCATGAGAGACTATGGCCAGGGCTTAGGTAGAGGCCGGTGACATACCTTTGGCTATGCAATCTGCCTCCGAGCACCTTGACACTTGACATGGTAAATAGGTTTCAGCACATCCCTCTTGCCCCCGTTTCCTCATCTTTGAAATGGGATAATGATGATGTCCACCATAAGTATCTCTGGGTTTTCTCCAGCCAAAGGAAGGTCTGAATGGGCTCCCTGCCTTCTGAGAAGACTTAAATCTCAGGGACAAGCACATATACGGGAGGGTTTCAGGACAACCCCTTAGTAGTAAGTGCCTTGCCCAGAGCAACTATTCAATTACCCTAAATCTTCTCCATGTGGAGCTGGGCCAGCCACTTCAGTGCCCCAAAGCAAGTCCCAAAGCACCGTCCACAGGTTACTTTACCCCAACCCTCCCCTTTAATCCTTAGACTACAGGTTGGGGCTGCGGATAGCTCAGGACGGTTCCCCACGCCCCTCCTCCCTTAACCTGCCTCTCACGCCAGTGGGTCAGATTGGCAGGCTGGAAGAGAAAATGTTTTGGGCCACAGAGACCTGGTTTGAAATTCTACCATAAGCACTTGGCTCTGGGCCTGGAAGGCCCTTCCCAACCTGTCAATCCCCTCTGGGCACCCTTATTAGTCTTGAACAGCTGCCTCTCGGAGTCGTTTTGTTAGATCCCTTCTACCAACCCAGCTCTGGGTAGCAGCAGGTTTGGGTAATGGGACAGTGCGGGTCGGTCTCAAAGGGCGAGGAAGGAAGTCAGGAGAACTGAGCACTGATAGCCAACAAGGTTTAGCACTCATCTCAAAAGCCAAACACTAGGGCCCCTGCCTCACAGCTGGACTTTGGGTTGATAAATTCTCAATACAGAGCCACAGAAGGAAGTCCCCCAGATGCATGACAACACACACACACTCACACACAAGCAGGAGCCCTTCCTGGCTACTTCAGGGTTGGACAAGACCAGATGCCCAGCAGAGAAGGGAGAGATGGAGGCAGTGTCTGCAAGCCCATGTGGGGCCTCACTCAACTGAGGAGGTCAGGAATATGGGGAGATTTTCTGAATTGGTGTGATCAGAATGTATCCACGATGTCCTCGTTCCAGAGCTGATGCAAGTACCAGGCAGGACAGAGACCTGAGACCTGCAACTCCACACAGGAGGCATGAGCCTCCACTGCCTGCCTGGGGAAGCCATGCCCTTCAGTGCGGCTAAGCAATAACTGGTAGCACCTTGGACGGGGTGCTGGGAAGGCTGCATCTGATATGTGGAGGGCTGCCCTCCTGTGCTGATGAGACAGTGCTGGGCATGGCTGCAAAAGAGTGGTGGGAAGAATTTTTGTTTTCTTTTGGAGGGAAATGTTTGCATTTCACCCAAGTAGATGCAGCCACCAGGTGTCACTAAAGGCCCAGAGAGGTTAACTGACTTGTCCAAGGTCACACAGGCTTTCTGCTGTCCAGCCTGGACTTTTCTCCCCAGACCCAAAGTGCGTCTTCTCTTCACCTGGAATTGAGTTGGGGAGCCATTGAAAGCTCAGGAAGACCTCAAGGACCTGGCTGTGAGGTCACAGAAGGAAATTCCAGAGTAGCCCTGCAGGGTGTAACATCAATGGGTAGAGATGGGGTCCCTTCCTCCACTATGGGAGGCTGACATTGCAGGGAAAGCAGTGATCATGCCCCACGGTCACTGCCTCATCCATACCCAACTCACAGTGTAACTCTACTCCTGCCTCCTGACTGCATACTTTCTTACAACCTCCAAAAGAAGCCACTTCAGAATTGACCTCTGAGGCTGGATCCTCTCTGTTGGGGTTTGGAGGCTAGCCTTATTTAAGCTTCCTTTTCTTTAGCAGCAAGAAGGTTTTTTGAGGCTCAGGACCCAAGGCTGTCTGGTACTCCCCTTCCTGTAGGGAGGGTCCCCTTCTGTCTTCCCTGCCTGGCCTTGATAGAAGCTCATGTCCCTCATGGGTTCAAGCCCAAAACCCAATGTGGGAGAGACTGTCACTATATTGGCCCTCTTAGGCTCTGTAGATGGAGGGGTGGACATTGAGGTGCCCAAATGCAGGGTCCGGAGACCTCAGAACAAGAGTGGGTATACTGCTCAATCTCTCCACACAACAAGTAAGTACATTCACGTACTCTACCCAATAACTCTGTCCAGTAGGGATTGGTATTATCTTCTTAAAGGGGAGGACATTTATCCAAACCGACACATGAAGAAATAAAAAATAGGACTGCTTCTAAAACTCCTAAAGAATGTGAATTTACAATTAATCTCTTCTCACAGAGAAAACTCCAAGCCTAGATGATTTTCCTGGTGAATTCCACCTAATTCTTAAGAAAAATAAAACCTTTCACACAAAATCCTCCGAATAACAGAAAAAGAGGGCATTCCTTCTAAGCATGTAGTGAGGCGGGAATAGCCTTGACAGCTCAACCATCCCCTACACGGTAAAGTGGGGGTGAAAACAGGTAGTGCCCATCTCACAGGTAGAGGGCAGGATTCGGGCTGAGGGAGTTGTCTGCACACCCTTGGCATGATCACTGACACCGGGCATGTGCTCAGTGTATGTGTGGTGATTGGTTCTCCGTGGCCAGGCCAGGACATAGGTTGAGGCCTGTGTCTAATGTGTTCTGTGCTGATTACAGAATATCCTTTAGACAAAGGAAAAAGAGGCCTGGAGAACGCCACAAAAACGTCACTCAGCTAATTTGGTCTCATTCAACTCTCATAAAAACTCTTTAAGGTAGTCCTGCCAATTCCCATTTTACAATTAGGAAAGCTGAGACTCACAAATCGATGATGCATGGTGTAAAGTCAAAGTCAGGACTATGAAGAAAATGCTCAGGATTTTCTGAGCTTTGCTAATTAGGAAGCCACAGCAGTGGACAACTCTGACCTTGAGCTCAATTGTCTCTGGACTTGTGTGCCCACCTGTAAAATGGGTAGAGGAACTGCTCTCTAGGTTACTGATGGCAGATGAAGCACATGGAGTCTCTTGGCAAAAGATTGCTGTCTGTCTGGAAAGTTCCCTGAACTAGCCTGCTTGAGCTGTCAGACTCACCCTGGAAAACTAGGGTCCCCCATGAAGGCGACTCCGGGCTCCAGTGCCCACAGGGCACTGCCCATGGCCTGGGGAGAGATCCAATCAGGGCAGAATCACTCCTCCTGTGTAAAGTGCTTTTATTATACAAGTGGAGTACACAAATACATTCTCACTGACATAAAAACTTAACCAGTGCAGAAATGAACTGAATGCTAGGAAATAAGCCCCCTTTAACCCACCATCACTCCATTCCCTCACCCAAACATGAGCACTGTTCAAACAACAGGACAGGTCTCCTTCTAGACCGACGCCTGTGCCTTTACTCTCATATACGTATATACATAACATTTCAAGTTGTTTTTCTCCTCAACTGCAATCATCTTGTACGTATTGTTCTGCAACTTGCTTTTTTCACTTCACAATCCCACGTGCTATTTATATCTTCTCTACTTCCTGGATTGGGGGAGGTTTGCCAGAGTTGCAGAGGGCAGGATGGGGAGTGGCAGAGAGAGCGTGGGCCCTGGAGTGACACTGACCTGGATTGGTATCCCAGATCTGCCATCTGCAGCAGGCCCGAGTTTCCTCATCCGTGAAATGGGGATGATAATAATGAGGTCACAGTGACTTCCCTATGGATGACAAGGAAGGTGTTCAATCATCTCAGCAACCTAGTCTCCTAGGCCTTTGAATATAGGGATCAAAGAAATCTGGAGGCCAGGGGTGGACCAGGTGGGCCCTAGAATTCAGATTCTAGTCCTCTTCTCTTCCCAAAAAGAAAACACAGACAATAAGGGAGGGGTGAGCTTGATGATCCACGGTCTCTGCGTTGGGTCTCTCTAGCCACTTTGAAGTGCTGAGGATTTTTTGCTCCTCTATATCCCATGGAAGTAACAGCCATAACATCAGCCTGGCCCTTCTTTCCCTAAGCAGGGGGAGAAGTAAGGGGCAACAACAAATATCTGTTGGTGTTATTTGATGAGTCCATGACCCATTCCTTCACTTCTGAAAGCTGTCTAAACCTATTTGGAAAATGGGGAAATGGGAGACAGGGAAAATCAGAGCTGCTGGACCTTTACACATCTTTTGGCCTTGCCTACTCCTTTGACAAGACCCTTGGGGGCACTGACTCAGAGCCTCCTAGCAGTGTTCCTCACCCTCCTGGAACATTCCATGAGATGCAGCTCTCCAAGAGTGGCACTGCCCACCCCTATCCTGTGCCCACTTGGAGCTTGCTGACTCTGTGTGTCCTGGAGAAGAAACGTATGATTCTGGTTCATCTCCACATTCCCCCCACCCAGCACAGGGCCTGGCACACAGGAAGCAAATGTGAATGTTTGTGGAAGGAAAGGCAGGAGGGGAAGAGGGAGGAATTCCAAAGTCCATGCTTCAATCTCTCTCCCACATCTTCCTTAGAAGAGTCAAGGTCAGGAGACAAGGTCCCTGCCCAAGAATTTGTTTGCTTTTTGTTCTTTTTGAAGGAAAAGTATAGGCAGGAATGAAGACAAACAGAGGCAAGCAGGAAGAAAGAGGAAAAAGAAGCATTTTATTTATTTTATTTTGCTGTTTATCTCAGGTGCTTCCTGCCAGGCCCAGGATATGAACCCAGGACTTGGAATGTACGTGGACTTTAGCCAACACCTACTCCAGCAGGGCTCGCCCTTTCCCAAGATTCTATACCAAATTTGATCTACTTCTTCCCTGCCATCACCACTGCCCCTTCCTCAAGTGCTAGTGCTCCCACAGCCAAGGGCAGTAGCCCCTTCCTGCCTCCCCTGCCACACTGCCCACAAGACTCAAAATCGCCCTGCCAGGAGATCAATTGTAAAGTGAAGGGGGACAAAAAAAGAGATGGGGTAAACCTATTGTGCTATAGAGAGACATAAATTTGCTGTTCTGTATCCCTCAAACCAAGTTAATGTTAAAATTCCAAATTCCTTCAATAAAATCAATTAAAAAATAAAAAGAACCGCGCTGCCAACCTCACTCCCACCTGAACCCAGGCTTCAAGAAGGGAGTTCACAGGACCATTCACCTTGAACAGGTGATGAGGCCTTAACCATAGTCCAGTGGGTGGGGAGCTTGAAGGCCCAGCCTTGCCTGGACATTGGAAGCAACTAAAAAAAGTGGTACCTCTTCCATCAGGGCCACCCTCCTGCTCTCTGGGAGCCCTCGTGCTTCATGCTCCCTCTCCAAGGTGGGTAGAGGGCTGGGGAGACTCCCAGTGTTTGTCAGCCAGAGCATGTGGTTGGGGAGGATGGTGTTTCCATGGATACAAGTCATGGGAGCTGCTGGGAGCTGGGGCCATGGTGTACACAGACACAGATCCACACGGACCTGCAAGAAAAATAGCAACAGATTTGCTGAGTCATTGGCCCCACATATTTATAGTCTCTGGCAAAGGCAGACCTGCCTATCAGAGGCTAATAATACTGCAGCAGCGTGTTAATTGCAAAGCCGGAGACGTCAAGCGTCCATTCAGACACCCAAGACCACTCCTTGAATAAATTGTGGAGCCTTCAGAATGAGAGCCAGTGTGTGTATGAGTGTGTATTTAGGAGCGCGTATGTGTGCAGGTATGTGGAACCCAGCTCTGGCCGATTGAGAAAGTTCAAGCATCACGTGAAGCAGTCTGAAGCCACCCCACGGCAGTGTTACAAAGCACTCTTCAGTCACCTAAGGATATCTAGGATGCAACCCACGAATAGAGGCAAACAGGAGAGGAGAAGAGGCTGGTGGCTAGCTCCCCAGGATGGGAGCAAAGGCAGGATGCTGGTGTACAGCACTGAGACCTTCATTCCAGTCATGGGGAGAGCCACTGTCCACCAGCTCTGGACAGTCAAGTAGTTCGAAGAAAGGGAGAAAACCCCTTCCTTCTGGAAGGTCAGCCCCAGTGAATAATCTGACACACTTGATATCACATAGGCGCCCCGACACAGGAAGTAGACTCAAAGACGCTAGGTGCCCAGGAGACTGGGCGCCATCTTGGATAACAGCCAAGGGCCAAACTCACCTATGGAGCAGAGTCTTTGCACCCTAGTTTCTGGGTCCAGGCGACCCAGGTAGCTCTGAATCAGGCGGCTCAAGTCCTTGTCTCCACCAATATCCACCCAGACCTGGTGGCTCCACCCCCAAAGCACTGCCTGACCGGGGCATCGGTTATTTATTTGTTCTTTGCCTCTGCCACTCTAGAGGCTCCACAGAGACTGTAGCCACATGTTCACAGAAGCTGGCAACGAAGGCCCTCAGTGAAGACTTGTGGATGAGGAACCAAATCCTTCTAGTACTTTGAAGACGATTCGCAGGTCCTCCGAGTCTTCAACACTTCCAGCCAAACACTCCCTGACAGGTTCATGGCTCTCTTCATCTGAACAACTCCCTCTTACACTGCCCTGCCCCTCCTTCACTGAACTCAGAGCACTGGAGATGGGGCCCAAAAATACCCCTGCCTAAAGACCATTCACACAACCCCACCTGCAGGACAAGGAGGGCACTGACGCTAAGCTGGGCCCCCACCCCACTTTGTGTCAGCTAGACCTCATGGCCTCTGACTCAGGGGACAGGGTCTGACACAGGGGTGGTGGCCTCCAGGGACTCACAGAGGAGCAGCAGAGCAGGCTGTGCAGGGAGGAAGGTAAATGAATTTGCTGCATGAGTTGGGCCTCAATATCTCCCACTCCAACCCCCAAAACAGTTAAATCATTCGTGACTGAATTCACAGTCTTTGGAGAAAGGGAGGCAGGAAAGAAGGGAGGGAAGAGGGGGAGAAGAGAGGGACAGCCTTTCAGTTCTCACTTCTTTTCAAGAGAAGGTTGACTCAAGAGCTCTTATTAATAGTAAATTAAATAGTGCAGTTATTCTGAATAATAAAGAGCTCTCCATTCCAAGTTTCCACTGTCCTCTCTCTAGGGAAATACCTGCTGTGGCCTGAGATGTGGCAGCCAGTGATGGGCATTTGTAGGACAAAACTTATGCTCCGCTGTGACAGTCACAGGCTGACAAGTTCCCCAAGAATGCCTCCTCCCCCAAGCTCCAGATGTGGGGGGGAGGACAGGCTCCAGGTGCCCCGAAACGATCCCATTCCGGAGCCCAGTCTGTGCTTACCAGTTGGTGGGAATATTGGGGACAATGTCTCTGCTGGCAGAAAATGGCTTCCCCTTTGCTGCTTGGGTGACCTTGGACAAGTCATGAACTAATCAATTCCCTTATCAGTAAAATGGGTGTAAAAATAGGATCTGTCTCAAGTGGGTGTTAGGGTTGAAATAGAATAATGTTATTTTATATATATATATATGTATATATATATAATGTTAATCTGCATAATGAGCTTAGAACTGTGCCGGGTACCTAGTACCTAGTACTAGGTACTAGTACTCTGCTGGGTACCTAGTACACACAACTGTAAATAAGGGGTTCATAGGGCAGGTCCAGGTCCAAGACTGTGGCTTCTTGTGGCTGAAGATGTTACTCATGACAGACATCTCCCTAGAAGATATAAGCCCAGGCTGTGGAGGGGTTTCAACACCTCTCTAGGCCTCAGTTTCTACTGCCACCAATGGGAGACAAAGGTATGTGAGGTGACAGGAATGACCCAGACTCCTCCGACCTATGAGTATAATAACTGCCCAAGTGATCGAACTCCTACTGTGTATTAACACCATGCTGAGTGCTTTAGAGTCACTCAGTCCTTTACTTCATCCTCATAACTGCTCTTCAGCAGGCTCTCTGTTCCACAGGCTCAGAGAGGTTAAGTAACATGCCCCAGATTACCAGCTAGCAAGGAGTGGAGCTGGAATTTGAATCCAGGTTGACTTGACTCCACAATCTGACCCAATACCCTTTAGGCCATATTACCTGACCTCATCAGATTTTTGACCTGAGATGTGTTTTGTAACTCAGGATTGATGCAGTGGAAGGGGGAGGCACAAAAGAGAAGACACAGGCAGGTCTGGACTGCCCCTACCCCACCCCAGGCTTCTTAACCCCCAAGCAGCCCTCCTTGCTCTCAGCCTGTCCCAAGAGTTGAGAACTCCAACCTGGTGGGCGGGGTGAGGCAGAGTAGAAAACGGATCCTCTGGAGACAGAGGGGAAGACACCCTGGGAGGAGCAGGAACGAGCCAGAAGCCCAGTGGAGAGGCAGCGGCAGAGCTGCTGGTGAGGCCCAGAATTGTGACTGGCATTTGGGATGCACAGGAAAACAAGCAGGGACACAGCCCATCCCAGCCCCTCCCGCTGCCCCATCATCTGGTTCCTCCTGGGCCCACTTGGCTTCTCCCTCCTGCATCTCCAATAGCTAGCAGCTTTTGGGGGGAATACTCTCCCCTGGGGCCCTGATGCTGTGCTAAGTCGTTGTTTATGAGGAGGAAATAAGGCCGACTGCATTTTCTAAAGAGGCTCCAGGGAGCTGCAGTCACCTGTGAGGCCAGCGAGGGGGGCCTCCCAGCATTCATGCTGTTGGAGCCTGGACAGCAAGCCCTGGGGCTGACTGGCAAGGATGGGGGATTCAACAAGGATGCATTCATGAGTGTGAGCGCAAGTGTGTCCATGAATGAGTTCAGGGTGCATTCGACCAAGGGCTGATGGAGTGACCTTTGTTGTGAGGCAGGCCCTGGGCTGGAAGATGGCACCCGGGACAGACGAGCTGGTCCCCAGCCTCCTGGGCCTCCTGAAGATAGGGATGCACACAGAAACCACCTTCAACCTGTATGTTTAAAGCAGCTGGGAGCTCTGGCTATGGAGGGGCTCCTAACCCAGCCTCCCCGGAGGGATGCGTTGTCTCTGGGGAAGGAAGGTGGGAAGATGGGAGAGCAATGTGAGAGGAGGCCCAGAGGCTCTGAAGGAGACATGGGTTTGCCACCCGCTGGGATTTCCATGTGATCAGAGGAAAGAATGTTGTAGTGGTGAGTCGGGAGGGAGTTGGTCAGAGGCCAGGGGTTAGAGCATGGACAATTGCCTAGAAGCCTGGGTTTTCTGCTGAAGCAATAAGGAGCCACTGAAAAGTCATCTGATCAGATTGGTCTTCATAAAGATTACATTGGGACCATCTGATATCCCATCTAGTTGTCCTGAGCCCCAGTTCAAGCTTCTAAGCAGGACAGTTGTCTTGCCTGAGACTGTATCCTGGATAAGGGGGTGAGTAGGTGGGGGGAAAAGCATGAGCAAGCTTCTAGCCAAGCAACTTGGGGCCCAGTGGAGATCTGCTATCCAGGGACCAGATCTCTCTTGGGTAACAGATCTTGACCCTGTTTCATGTGTAGTTATGTTAGAAACGCAAGGGGCGAAGATGATTACATATCAGAAGATCACTCCATATAGTCAATCATGTCAGTTACCCAAAAGGGTAAAGTTATGTACAATCTTAACAGATACCAAGATACATTTGTTGGAATTGAACAACCATTTCGTTGAACACTCTTAATATAAAAATAAAAGCACATTTACTTAGCATAATAAAAATAGATATCTGCAACCAATAGTCAACATTATTCTTAGTAATAAAACACTAGCAAGAAGTCAGAGGAGGATAAAAATGCCTGTTATCACCACAATTAGTTTATATTGTTCTAGCCAAAGCAAGTGTGCATTGAAAAAAAGATTAAAATTGGGAAGAAAGAGAAATGGCTATCATTATTTGTTCATGATATGATTGTTTAACCGGAAAGCTCAAGAGAATCAACTGAACTTAACAAGGGAGACTATGAGAGAGGTCAGTAAGATGGTTAGTATCAAAATCAACATGCTGACAAAATCCAGGTCGAAAATATAAAAGAAAGTAAAGAAATCCCCAATGTGGGTTCTTCAATGACTCGCCAGTCTGAGCAAAGGAGTGAGAAAGAAACCCAAAGACACTCAGATTTTAAGAACAATCATGGGGCTCTGGTGGGAGAAGGAAAAAAGGGACAAGGGAGGAGCTGGAGAGGGCAGGGAAAGGAGAAGGGAGAGGTGGAGGACATACCTGAGCTTCTTCCAGGGCTGGCGACTGTTGGGATTGGGCTGGGAGAAGCCCTTTTACAAGGCCGAGCCCTTTGCCTGGTCCTCAGCAGCTCAGTACATGAGAGCAGGGTAGTTCCCAATGGTTCACGGAGCCTGGAGTCTCTGAGGGACAGGATCCACCTGCCGAGGGTGCCAGGAGATGCTGGATACAGGATCGAGGACTGCAGACCCTGATGGAGGATCATCATGCACTATATGGCACAGACTTGCAGCAAGTGACATTCCAGTTCAAAGTGTGTTTCTGAACATTTGATGGGTTGATTACAAATTGCTCTACTGGATTCATTAAAGCATATTTCCCGAGCAAACCTGTCCATAGCAAAGAGGCACACCTCTAAGCTCCGCTCCAATGCCGTCACTTCCCAGCTGTCTGCCTCCAGGCTCCTGGCAGCTGGGCCCTGTCTTGCTTGGGGTAATGATTCCCCTGGAGGCACCCAGCAGGGCTGCAGGTGCATGGGCACGGGCTGCATCGCTCCCAGGGCCCCTTCTCAGAAGGCAGAGCTTGTGGATTTCTCTTCCATTTTCCATGGTATGCGTGTAGCATGAGCCATGATCGGCAGGTACAGATCATCACAGGTGCTGGGTTATCGCTGCATTTTCCATGACTCACCCGAGAACCTCACAGCCAAAGGCAGCACAGCTGGCCAACATTCCAGGATAGTAAGTGCTCTTGCCCCTGCCACTTTCTTTGTTGTCTTCTAAATAGGGCTCAGAAGCATAGAAAAAATATTACTGTCCACACCCCTCAGCACCGCTGCTCCTGTCCAAGGACCAATGATCTCCCAGGTGAAATGTGGTCATTTAGAGGAAGATTTGGTGCAAGCCAGTGGAGCACCAAGGTGGCATTTCAGGCACTGGGATGATGTATAAAGGTATTTTAGTTGCTGGAGTGTGTGAGACTTAAATGATTCTGTGCCTGAATGCAGGAAATTAATGAGGGACAATGAGGTGCTTCAAGTCTTTCCGGGAAGCTATGGTCACGCAGTGGGGAGAGGAGGTGCCAGGCAGGAGAGAGAGGAACACAATAGAGCAGCGCTTTGCCTATAAACCCCCCTGAAATCCACAACCATAGGTGCTATTTACACCAGGATTCAAACCCTGGTCACTTGGATGTCACAGCCCACATTTTCAAGCACTGGGCCTTAGCTGCTGCTAAGAGCTCAAGCTTGAGATACAAGGCCCCGTTCCTACCCAAGGCCAACCGCCTCCTTGTAAACCCACCCACCTGCTCTGCGTCCCACCTACTTCTTTTTCTTCGGCCATGATACCTAGAATTATTCCCATAGTGCTTCCTACCCTATAATCCTGGGGGTGTCCTCTGACCATCCAGCTCTCCTTGTGAGGGGCCACATTCAACACTCAGGGAAGGGAACTTTTCGGACAGGACAAGGGATGGGACATGAAAAGGACAGGAAACAAGGATTGCTTTTCCAGACTCTGTCTTCCTGCGCCATCCCCCACCCTTCATTCTCCTACAAGCTCTTTAATCAATCTAGAGTCTTCTCTCCCCAAGCCTGGAGTTTGGGAGAAGAACCGGTGGGGTAGCGGTGAGGGGTGGCCTAATTCACCAAGTCCCCCTGGTTCCTTGGTCTTGTTGCCATGGAAACATTGTGAGGTCATCAGTACCATTAAAATGGGAGAAACATAAGTGTTTCTCCCTCTTCCACTTGGCTCCCCCACTTGGCTCCAGTGGCTTCCGTGTAGGAGTGAGGACTGCAGACAGTCTGAGAGAGAGACATAGCCCCAGCTCAGGGATGGGTTAACCCCTGATACCCAGGATGCTGGCTGCTCACACACAACCTTCCACCCCCCAGAGTTTGTCTGGTACCCTTTCCCAGGAGAGGGACTTCTGCAGCTTTGCACATATGCCCGTGGGCTTCGCGCCACACCTGGAGAAGTGGGAAAGGGCCTTTTCTGAGTCATGGTACTGAGTAGACGCTCATCTAGCAGACTCAAGTGGCAGCGAGTTGGGAAAAAGAGAGCTGAGTTCTGGACCAAGTTTTGCTCTCCATGCCCCTGACTTTCAAACAAAGGTGAGGGCAGGGATCCCCAGCTGAGGCTGGCAAAGGAGTGAATGGCTTCTCAGATTGGACCAACTGCCACAGATTCTCACACCTTCATCATAAACCTTTATCACATCCTTCATCAGCATGAAAGCCATCTTGCCTTCATATTCCCACAGCACCCCTGTGACACCACCGGGAATGCCTGTAATACTGCTCCTTCTCTGCCTTCACCACCACCTACACCACTGTGGATCACCACCTGCTCCATTTCTGTCACTCCTGCTGCCTCCCCCCACCACCATCACACCTCACCGTCTCCTCTGTTACCCACTCTCAGTGCCACGACCATCATCTCTGTCAACAGCGCTGCACCCACGGTCACCACCTCTGTCACCACTGTCTTTCCCAGCACCATCCCTCCCACCCTCATCACCACTTCCCTCTCCATAACCCTCTCCCACTGTCAGTACCACCATTACTGTCTTCATTGTTAACATTGTATACTATTGTCTCCAGTTACCTGTCACCTCCACCATCCTCGCCACACAACTGCTCATTATCACTCTCAGCATCATTGGAAGGAAAATGGCATCTTCCTTCATAAAATCAGTCAATCAAATAATCAATCAATTTCAAATTCTTCAATGGAGGCCATGGAAGAATTGCACAGAGAAGGCGCAGCTGGGTCACATGCTCCCAATCTTGTTCCCTGGGCTTCTTCATCCTTTTGGAAATCTCTTATCAGTTGTCATTGTTGTCAACAGCATGAAAGAGAGGCTCTTTCTTTACTACCAAAAGCCATAGCTTATACAAAGTTACAACATGTAAAGAAAGTGGGACAATAATAGAAGCTGTGATGAGTATGTGAATTGACACCAATGTTTGCAAGGGTGGTAGTTTAACGAGACAACAAAGACCTTTGGAAAATGCATTCTCAGAAATTTTACTTCTAAGAATTTATCTTAAGGAAATAATTAGATAAATGTGCAAAGATGATGTGTGGGTGTTAAAATAGCAAAAACTGGAAACAATCTAAATGCATAGCAAAAGATGTTTTTAAAAACCATATGGACTAATATGCAGCCATTAAAACAGAAAATACAGATGTATCTATTGATATAAAATATGCTGACTCTATATTGTTAATGAACAAAAGCAAATTTTATATCAGCATTAGTAGAATAACCTCCTGTTTCTAAAAATATGTGTGTTTGTTAGACAAGGTGAAAATATTTTATGTTAACAGATGGCACCAAAATTTTTCTTAGATAGGAAATTGTCTTTGGAAAAAAAAAATACTTTTCTCAAGTGTTTAGACATGTGATGGTTGCACTCCGTGTGAGAGAAGGAAAGGAATTCATTTTGCTCCTGAGAAAGATGGCAGAGAAAAGTGATATGGGCCAAGAAGAAAGAAGAGATAAAGGAAAGTTAGGCTGAAAGAGAGAGGCCAAGATGGAGAGACCAGTGTCAGCAAAACTCACTGGTTGCTGGGTTACAAATCTTTAAGGGATTCTAGTCCTTTCTCGAAAGTTCTTTTTGTGGTTGCAGTATGAATGATTTCATTGCTTTCACAACAAATTTTCAGTCAAGTCTACCAAAGAATCAGATTCTGAATGAATAGTTTTCCATTCATTGAGAATGGAACTGGAGAAGGGGCTGAATTTCAGGTGTGATCTACCTGAATGTGGAGCAAATTATGGGTTGTCTTAAAAAGGAAAGGTGCAGGCAGGAATGAAAGCGAATAGGCAAGCTGACAGTAAGAGAGAGGAGGAGGAAGCATTTTGTTTTATTTTTTTAATTTAGTTGTTTATCTTGGTTGTTCTTCCCAGTCCTGGGACACGAACCTGGGTCCTTGGGATGAATGTGAACTTCGCTTGGTCGGAGTGGCAGATATAACCACCACTCCACTGGGGCATACCTGTTTATTTAGCTTTGTTCATTTGTATTTTCCAATTTTCTAAGATACAGACCGAAAGAAAAAAGTAAGTTTCAGGGACCACACATTGGGCATACACCATTAAGTCAGATGGAACTAGATAACCTAGGTTAAAACTATGGTCTACACCTCTCCCTAAAACATCTGTCAGGTGTCTCAGTATCTTGAAGTCTGATGCCATGAGAGTAACATTCTGAGGAGACACAGACTCCCCACTTTACTGGCTGAACTGAGACCCACAGGTCTCTTTCTGGTCTCTGCGCAGTGGATCCACATCTTCCTACGTGACTAACAACAGGAATTATTCCATTTCAGGGGATGTCCTGACACTCACAAGGACTTAAGCATGTGAATTTTCACAAGATAGTCTCTTAACACCACTGCAATTCTAATAATCATACAAAAGACACACACATGCTTTAGCAGGGTGGTCATCTGCTTTGGTACACTGCCACTCTCATCACCACCATCTTATCACATCACCATCATTGCCATCATCACCATCACCACCATCACAGCCATCACAACCACCATCATCCCCATTACCATAATTATTACTCTCACCACTGTCACCGTCATCCCCATCACCAAGGCCATCATCACCACTACACCATCATACCCATCACCATCCCCAGCACCACTATCACCATCAGTACCATCGCCATCATCATAACCTCCAGCCTCCTTTTCATCTAAGTGGTGTATACCCATTCAGTTCTGCCTCCATTTCGGGTTAGCTTGAGGTGGGCTGAAAGGACCCAAAGCTGAGGAAAGGAGGGGAAGGGCTGTTTTGTCCCCGTCTCCCAGCATGCTCCTGATCCACACAAAACCCTGTGGAATTCATTCACTTGGTATTCAATGGGATAATGTAGCTGGTAATGAATTTGTTTTGCATTCTGTTGGATAACACTGTTAGTTATGAATTTATAATTTGCAGAGGGATAAGGCTTTTTTTCTTCAAGGCGTCAGAGAAGCTGTTGCTTACAAACTTGTAATTTGTTGCTGCAAATCCATCTGTAAATGACACTATTGCAAGTTGAAAATCTCCCAGGCACGAGGAATACAGGCTCAGAATTAAATTGTGTGTTTGACAAGAACCTGCTGTTCTGTCCTGCCACAGCCCAGTGGGCCCCACCTTCCCTTCTGGGCTCAGTTTCAACCTTACCAGCACGTCTCCCTCAGTTCAGCCCCTTCTACCCTCACCCCCAGCAGCCTGGTACCAGTTCCACATTCGGGAGTTAGGAGGCGGTGGCCTAGCCACTGTCTCACAGCATCTGGAGGAAGTGCACAGATACAGCCCGCACCGTCATGGGTCAAGTCTGTGGGATGAGCATAGACCCCTGTTGTTTGCATCTCCCAACCCTCTCTGAACTGTCCTTTTCCCAGCATTGCTGGGACCCGACCCCCTTTGCTGTATTTACCCCAGATTTGTCAGTCAGAATGTGAACAGGCAGTGAGTTTGCCCAGGACCATGCCTCCCAAAGCAGGACTGAGCCCAGACCAGGAAGCGAGAGGTTGCAGGCAGAACTTGACCTGTGAGGACAGAACTGGGTGGGGACAATGCTCTGAAAGCGGAGCATTCCCACAGATGCCCTGGGGCCAACCTCTTCATCTCAATTGTTTATAGACTCTTAGTTACTGTTTTTTTCTCTTTTTTTCTTTTTGTGTTTTCCCTTAATTATTCACTGATATATTCTTTATTTTAGTAAAAGGGCCTTTTAAACTTTTAAATTTCCGTAACTTAGGGATGAAAATAAAAATTCAGCACATAGCTAGACTGAAGAATGAAGTCGGTATTCAGTAGAAAGACAGAGCTGGGAGCAAATTTGAGCAAGGTTGCCGTACGTCCTGCTTTGACTGGAATTGCCCCCAATTTAGCAAATTTGAACACCCCTTCCTGAACCAGGCTGAATCCACCCCTGTGCCTGTCTGAACCCCCCTTCCAGTCCCATGCCTGAACGAACACACACACACACACACACACTCACACACACTCTCTCCCTTGAAAACCTGAACCCCGCACCCCACCTATTCTAATTGGTCCCACTTCTAAAAATTATGGTAAGTTTAAATTCTGGGGACTCATCAACAGAGAGTCAATCAACAAACATTCCCAGCCCAGTACCCACCCCCTCATGTGTCAGATGCTGACAAGAAAGTCAGGACACAGGAACAAATAAGACAACATGGCCTCTACCTTAGAGGCTGACCACTGAGCATGGAGATAGGCCATTGTAGAAGCAGCTAGGGTGTGGGATCACTATGTCAGTAAAGACAATCTGCATGCCCTGTGGCCCCATGTCAGAGACACAGAAATTAGTCTTAAAGATGAGACATGCACTAAGAAGCTGTGTGATCTCAAGCAAGTTGCTTAACCACCCTGAACTTGTTCATACTGGGTGAGCCCCAGTATTACAATGAAAAGTGCATACATTCAAGCAGAAAATGCAGATGCCACATTCTTACAAGTGCCAAGGGCACAGGATAATCTGGAGGAGGGTTCTGGCAAATTCACAATTGAAATGTAAGCCTGGCCCTGTGTGAGGCTCAGCTGGGCAGAGGGCTAAGAGCCAGGTGTCCCCTCATGGATCAGGCGATTAAGGTACAGGCCATGTAAAGACCATGGACCAGGATTCAAGACCTGGCCTGGGTGGTGGGGAGAGATTTGGAAAGAAAAAAAAAACAACCATGCCTCTAGGCAAAGTGAGCAGCACATGCAAAAGTCTGGGGGCAAGAAATGTCAGGTCCAGCACCAGAAGGTCAGTGGGACAATGGGAAGTGAAGAGGAAGGGAATCTGAGAGCCACCAAGCAGACCTCCAGGGATTGTGGCTGTGGTGAGAACTTGGGGCTTTAGGGAAAGTGTGAAACTGTGAGAGATTTTAAACAGGGGAATGATATGTCCGACTTGAGATCCCTGTAGCAGCTATGACGTGATACCTTGGAGTATGTGGTGGGGATAGATGTCACTGTGCGGTGGGGAGATAATGGTGCCTCAGACAAAGGGATGGTGCAGAGAACTGGGACAGGAGAAACACACAGGAGGCAGAATAAGAAAACAGAAGTGACTTCCATGTGGGAAGGTGAGGAGAAGATGGTATAAAGGAAGATTCTCCATTTCTGTAAAACAGCTGAGATAGGAGACACAGGAGAAGGATTGTTTAGGAATTTGGTTTTGGATCTGAGCTGCCTAAAGGGTAAAGGATCCACGATTCTGGAACTTGGAGAGAATCCAGGCTGAAGATGGGTATCTGGGACCAGGGGCCATGTCAGTCACAACCATGAGAGAAGCAGGTAGGAAGCAGAGGGAGAGAGAGGGGTGAGATGAGAAGGATGCAGAACTGAGCCTGGAGAAGCTCCTGTGTTCAGAGGTAGGAGGGTGGAAAGTGGAAAACTGAGAGCCAGCAGTGAGCCAGCAGACAAGAGAAATCCAGGAAGGCTCGTTGTCCCTGGAGCTGAAGGAAGAGAGATGCTTGCATCTCCCAAACGCAATCCTGGAGCTCACCATCAAGCTCAACCTTGGAAGCTGTGTTAGGGGAGTCGTGGGGGCAGACATCACATGGGAAAAGAGAAGAGGAACAAATGAGAGGAAGGGAATGGGGACGGCTCTGGTGTGGAAAGAGGAGAAATGAGATAATTTTAGAGACAGAAGTGGGACCTTAACTTTTAAGATGGAAAAGTGTAGAGAGTAGGTTTCAGTAGTGATGGAAAGGAACAAGGGAGAGAAGGGTAGAGAGGGAAGGGAGGAGAGAGAGGGGGAGAGAAGGAAGGAGGGGGAGAGAGAGAGAGAGAGAGAGAGAGAGAGAGAGAGAGAGAGAGAGAGAGAGAGAGAGAGAGTTAACAGATAAGAAATTGGAGAGTAGGTATAATGAACAAAAGATTCCCCAAAGGCAGGAGGGGATAATAACATAGTTCTCTACATTGTTGGCAAACTAACTGGGGATTCTTTGTGAGATTACTCTATTAAATATCATCTTCCTGGCACAGTGGTTAGGTCAATCGCCTCCCAAGGAGCACAGGCCACATACCTCTGGGTTCTAGCCCCGACCTGAAGGGAAGCAACGAGTATTTAGTTAGTTAACTAAAAAACTGTTTTTAAAGATGATTCCTCCTCCTCTCTCTTTCTGCCTGCCTGCCTGGTTGCCTTCATTCCTGCCTGCACCTTTCCTTTAAAAAATTTTTTTAAAACATCTTCCTTAAATACCCCAACATCCCATTTTCTGAAGAGAACACAGAGAGGGTGTGTGATTGGTGTCAATCACACAGTAGAACTTTGCATACGGATATTTCCTGAGGAGAGCAGAGTCCAAGTGTGAGAGGTTCAAGAGAGGGATATGAAGGTTTAGGATGTATGTTAGTAAGGGGCCTTCAAGCTATGTTCTGTGTCCTTCCCTCTGGCTTTTCCCATCTCTGGTCACTCCAAAATATTTTGTTTAAAAATTGAGAATGGAAATTTTTTATGATCCCATCATTCCACTACTGGTAATTACCAAAAATACACAAAAGACTAATTTGCAGAGATATATGCATTATTTATTTATAATAGTCAAGAACCGGAAATCATCTTAGTGCCCATTGTCAGATGAATGGATAAAGAAGATGTGGTACATATATGTGATGTAATACTACACAGCCCTAAAAAGGGATGAGATCCTGTCATTTGTGATAACATGGATCAACTCGAGAGGATTATGCTAAGTGAAATAACCCAGAAGGAGAAATACAAATAAACAATGCTCTTACTCAGATGTTGAATAGAAACAAAACAAACGGACGAAACAACACTTTCTATAGAATTGAAGTCACCAGAGGGGCAGGGGCTGGGGTACGGGAGCAAATGCTGGGTCCAATGGATACAGCGAAAAAGTTGGAATTTGGTGATGGGCAAGGTATGTTGTATATTTGATGAATGGCGAACCTGTACATATGGGCTTGTATTATTGTCTAATTCAAAGTTACCTCAATAAAAAAAATAAAAAATATATTTTATTTAATAAAGATGTAAAACAAATAAGTATTTGAGAGAATCAGAATTTTTTTTTAATACCTTAAGACCTGATCACAGCAGACTTGCTGGACATTGAGGACATGGAAATGTCTGCTCTCCAGCAGCTCAGGATCTGGTGGAAGAGAGACATCCTTGGGGCGATAATGGAATGTGGTAAGTGCTGTCCTGGCAGTGGATGAGGGCTCTACAGTGGCACAGAAGAGAGAGGGTCTGGTGTTGGCCTGGAGGAAAAGGGTGAGAAGAATAGTCCAGACAAAGGAGAGCAGGTATAAAGAGGGTAGTGTGGCAGGAGCTGCAGGTGCCTCAGCCTGGCAGAGGCACAGGGGCAAGAAGCAGTAAAGGGGAGTTTGGAGAGATAGACAAGGGCAAGGTCCTGAAAAGATATGGATGCTAAACTAGGGGTTGGACTTGCCTTGTAGGGATGGGAGTCATGGAGCTGCATCAAAGCCAGTGCCAGCAACAGTGAACCTCCTAGTTCTGAGGTTGGTAAATCCATGACTTGGCCATTAGCTAATGCAGAAGCCAATGGGTGCAAGAAGGGACTGGTCACCAATCGAGAGAACAAGAAACTTACTACACAATGTTGAGAGAGAAGAATCCGTAGAACTCAGCCACTGAATCGATGTGGGACAGTGAACACCTCGGTGATCTCAAGTTTCTGAATGGTGAGGAGGGTGATGCTAGCCTCTGAGATGGATAAGACAAAAGAGGACATGTTGTGGGCAGGGAATAATGAGTTCTGACCAGGGCACATTTAATTTAAGTTGCCTGTAGGACATTCTCATGGAAGGGTCCAGTAGGCAGGTGGCAATATGGTCTGAAGGGTTGGAAAGTTCTCTTCTGGAAACAGCTTATTGGAAGTCAAAAACTTTTAGGGAATATAGATGCCTTCCCTGGGGGAAGGGGCATGGAGAAAAGAGTCTGAGGATCCCACAGATCATTAACATTTAAGGGATGAGAGGAAGAAAAACCCTAGAAGCCTACTGAGAGGCAGCAGTGAGAAGCAGAAAGAGAATCAGGAAGAAGGTGTTATGATGCCAAGAGAAGAGAGTGTCAGGAAGTAGGACAAGCTTAGCAGAGTCTGGTACCACAAAGCCATTGCTTTGGACCAGGGAGAAAAAGTCTCTGCTGGTCTTAGCAAGAACAATGTCTTATTCTGTGAGAATAATGTCAGCAATGCCATGAGAGCCAAAACCAGGTTTCTAAGTTTTAGGAGTTATCAATGTAGAAAACTCTTCTGAGACACTTGCTTTAGCTAAGGAGATCACAGTTAGCAGGAAGGTGACAAAGCTGTCCCTAGACAAGGCTTCCCGATGTGAGTCCACCACCATGCAACCACAGAAGGGCATGTGTCACTTCATCATTCTGAAATGAACTTTCCTGGAAGACTCAGATATGGACCTTTTATAAACCCTTTATTTGGGCACTTTCTCATGAAAAGTTCTCTGGTGCTAGACACTCATCCCTCCTTTGTGTTCAGAAAATTTCCCTAGGCCCCAAATACTGGTAATAATAGCTAGTATTTATTTAAAACCTACAAAGACCTGTGCTGAACATGTTACATACTTTTTTATTTATCTAGACAATGATCAGGGAGGGATTTACAGAGAGGGGGAAACTGAGGCATGGGACGATTTAGTGAGTCACATGGTTAGGGGAAAAGCTAGCATCTGAGCTAGATACTTCCAACTCCACCACCTAAGTGCCAACTTCTCTACTCTGTCATTTCTCTCTGGCACCTGAACACAGTCACTCTGGCTCTGGTACCTCTTCCCTGGTGCTAGGACCTGTTCCTTCTGAGCACTCAGCTTGCAGATTGAATCTTTGTTCCCTCTTGACCTGCATGGCAACCTCGATCCCGCACAAACAGTTACAATAGCTTACAGGCTAACAAACAGCTACCATTTTTTCTCACCCTGGTTCCTCTACCCCATCTCAGGCACTTTGCTTGCTGCTTTCTATTCCTTATCTCAGTCCACTCTCTCAGGCCTCAGGCCACTTTCTGCCATCATTATCACTTTGCCTATTTTAAAGATGAGGAACTTCAAATTCAGAGAGGGTATGTATTGTTCCCAAGGTCACACAGTCGGTGAATGGGAGAGCTGGAACACAAATCCAAATTTGTCTGATGCAATAGCTCCCCAAACACCCACCCTGCCTTCCATGGCCATAAGGCAGCAGCTTTCAACCCTCTGGTTTGGAGATCTTTGAACTCATCCCTATCTTTGATTCCCACCCCATCCGGGAACCCAATCATTCAGTCATTCAGTCAGTCATTTGTTCACTGAGTGTATTCCTCAGGTTCCTTTTGGTTGCCTGAGACCAAACCCAGCCACATAAGCCAGAGCCATAAAGGCATTTATTGACTCTTAGAGACGGATAGGATGCTACTGTAGGTCCCCGCACTGAAAGAAGGACTGCAGGAACCAATATCATGAGAGCCAAAATTGAGACTCAATGCTGCCAGCATGCTCTTTAAGTTCCTCTTCCTCTATTGCCTTGTTTGGCGCCTACATTTAGTGGGAAAGATGACTTCAGGCCCAAAATGTTTAGTTTTGTACCGAGAGGAAGAAGCCTTCCTCCTCCCAGCAGCCACATATTAATCCCCGGGAAAGAGTCTGATTGGTCCTGCTTGGATGGCTTACACACCCTTGGACCTATCACTGTTGCTGGAAGATGGTTCTCTATGATTGGTGCAGTCTGGGTCACATGCCTACCTGCTGGTCATGGGGAAGGGATGGGTGGGAGTAATGGGACCTTTAAATGACAACCCACCAGTACTATGTGATAACAGAGAAATTTCCCAAATGAAAGGAATGCCAGGACTGGAATGAAGGAAAACAGGATAAAGAGGAAAAGGTCCCGGTCTCCATTTTACTGCATTCATCCATGTGAAAGACAGCAGCAGACATAAAGACATCATCCTGGGGAGTTCAAAGCCTCACAAGGAAATAAGGCTTCTGGACATGAAGCTGTTAATAATAACTACTAGCTGCACAATCTAAGGAGAACCTACCTGATGCCAGGCATTGGGCCAAGTACTTCTATGTGCCTTATTTTCTTCTATGCTCACAATGACCCTGGAAAGTAGGTGTTATTATCATCAGTATTTTTCTGAGTCAAAGAGACAGTAGAAAACAACCCTTTTTTTCTTTCTTTCTTTCTTTTTTTTTTTTGGCAAGACAGCTAATACAGGAAAAAAGAAAATGCTTATGGACTCTTTTCCCTGCTCAGAAAGGCTAAGTGACTTGCCCAAGGTCATACAACTAATACATTAAATGAATATCCTGGGAAACATTTGATGAAAGGCCAGAAGATGCTTCCGTTTCTCCCTGTCGACTGAAGGACTAGGGAAGGCTGTCTAGAGGTGGTGGCTGGATCTAAGCAGAGACCTGAAGGATGAGATGTCTGGTGGCCAGGGAAGTTGGTTGGGGTGGAGCGGGGTGAGAGGATGGATCTATCTCTAAACACTGAGGCAGGTGAGCCTGAGCACCACCCAGCAAGGGAACAGATTCCCTCTTGCCTCTGGCTGTGTTTTGGAGATCGGCAACCAGAGACCCCTTCTCTTGAGACTTCTTCCCCAGCCTGCACTGACCAGCCCAACTCTTCTTCAGAGGACATATTAACAGTCCCTTCCCTTCCTTCATCTTAACTGCTCTCTGAGAGACATACCCAATGAATTGGGGTCTTAGATATAGTTTGATCCACACAGACAGTGGAAGAACTTCCTCCTCTTTTTCTGGACACTGTGCTTCTATAACTGAGAGCCAGGACCCCTTAGGTATAAGTAGTCATACCCACTTCTCACAAACTATGTTCGATCTCTCCTAGTACCGAGTTCAAACTCATCTTCCCCATTCTGGATATGGGGAGATAGTTCCATGGACCTAAGACCAGGAACTCGCTCTGTTTTCCAAGATTCAGCCTTTTTTTTTTTTTTTTTTTTTTAAATCTCTGAGCATATCAATATCCACAATAGTAAGCGGTGAGGTTGTGTGATTTCACTTATATGGGGACTAAGAGAAGCACATTCACACAGACAACAGAGACAAAAAGTAGAAGGGTGGTCACCGGGGACTGGAGGGAGGAGAAATGGGGAGTTTTATTTAATGGGAACAGAGTTTCAGTTTTGCAAGATAAAAAGAGCCGGGGTGGATTTGTGGAACGGTTGCATGACAATGTAAATGCACTAAATGCCACTAAACTGCACACTTAAAAATGGTTTAGATGGTACATTTTGCCACAATGTTTTTAGAAGCGCAAGGTTGGCCCTCTGGATCTACCTCCTCACAGGTACATCTTCTCTACCCCAGGCAGCTGGAGCTCAGCCCTCACAGCTCCTGGAGGACCCGGGACCCCCAGAAGTCCCCTGTGAACGCCATTCTGAGTGAACTTGGGGAACAATCGAAGCCATGAATGCCCATAACACACTGCTGTCCTGTAATTCAAGCCTCTCCCACCCCGACCCTGACCAGCCCAGGCCACCATTCAGCCCCACAGCCCTTGTCCCATTAGACCACCTCTAATTCAAGATCTCTATTCCCCCATCTTCTGAACTTCTGACCATGTCATCTATGCTTACCAACTCTTATAGCTCACCAACTCCCCAGTCCTCAATGTCCAACAATTTAGCTTCTGACACTTTTCTTCCCCCCAAATCTGCCCCTGTCATATCATCAATGGCCTCCTAAATATCAAGGCCAGTGGATACTTTCCATTCATTCTTTACAACCTTTGAAACTACTGAACCTGTACTTCCTCCAACCCTCTCTTCTTGAGCTTGCAAGACTCTTCACTCTCCTGGTGTTACTACTGTCTCCACAACCACCTTGCTCCATCTCCTTTGAGGATCCTTTCCCAAGGTAGCTACCGCTTTGTTACTGTCTTCCTGCTTAATCACATCCCCTCTAATGATTGAAAAATAAAAAACCCTCAAGCCCAGACATCAATCCACATATACAGCTCTCTTCTGGATATCTCCACTTGTCTCAGATTGGACTCCTAACCTTCACCACAGACATGCTCTTCCCCTCTGTCCTCTTACCCAACTGGGGACATAACCATCTACCCAGTCTCCCAAGTTTATAAGCCAGAGGCATCCTATGCTCCCCTCCTTCTCTACCTGTTTCCTCCATGTTGCCAAATATCCTAGATGATGTCTCAAAGTATCCCCTCCTCTCACCCGTTTCCTTCTCTCTCAGTTGGATTCTTGTCACAACCTCCTAATTCGTTTTTCTCTTCCCTGTGGAAGAGAGGTGACGGTGAGGCCTCACCTTCAGATCTGCCATCCAAAATGCCCCAGAGGTGAGCAGGGCCATATTCTTCCCCTCTGTTCCCAGGGTTAAATCCCTGCTCATGGCCTCTGTGTCTCTCCAGGATCTGGTCTGCCTCTAAGTGAAGTTCCACTGAGCTGTCAAAATGATATCTCCAAAGGGCCAGTTGATTGGAACTCTCCCTGCCCTCATTTCTGCTCTGACGCCTCCTCTACCTGCCTGCTGTGGGGAAAGGCTTCTCCCCCACCTACACTGTCCGGTGCCTAGGTCCACTTCTCTTTGAGATTCAGATCTCAAAGGGGTTACCTCCCTAGGAGACCCTGCCACATATACAGGGCTTGCTCCTTATCATTGTGTCTAGAATTTGCCTTTGCCCTGTATTTACCACCCCTCAATTTACTCAGGAGTGTTGACCAAATGTGAACTTTCTGAAATGCTGCTTTTCCTTCCTGCAATCCCAGAGTCTAGCATGGGGTCTGACAACAGACGGTGCAGAATAAATGCTGAGTGAATGGCTAAACTGCAGAACCAAGTGATCTGTGTACCTATCATCTGTGGAGGCTCCAACTCCCAGCCTCTCCCAGCCCAGAGCTTAACACTTAGTAGGTGTTCGGTTAAGATTGCATTCTACTTTGTGAGTTGAGCTGATTTCAGGCAGGATGTGGGGTTGTTTGAAGTATGACCAGGAGAAGGCTGCAGATCTGGATGCAAGGAACTTAGCTAAAGGGGAAGGTTGGGGTGACCCGCAATAGGGAAAGGGGCACTGGGGTGTCTGGAAAGGTAGGAAGAAACTAAGTCCTAAACCCGCTGTCCCTCCGCGCCCGGAGGTCCAGCGGAGTCCCGCCTGGCTGTCCGCCTCCAGCGCTGCCAGCGCAGGACCTTTCTCCGTCACCCGGGTGGCTGGACCCCCGGCTCGCGCGCTCGGCGCTCGGCGCTGGGAGGCGTGTGTGTCGCTTTAAAAGCTCCCTCCCGGCGCGCGGGGCCGGCCCCTTCCCTGACAGCGCCGAGGCGAGCGGAACCGAGCTAGCAGGGCGGCCTTGGAGGAAGCCAGCGCCCGCCCGGGCGGCCAGTCCGGCGGGGGTCGGCAGGGCGGGCCGGGGGCGGCCGGGGCGCGAGCGGCGGGGCAGAGCGGCGCTCGAGCAGCGGGCCCGGGCCCGCAGAGCCCGGCGGGGCAGGGCAGGGCGAGGCAGCGAAGGGAGGCCCAGCCCGACCCGGCGCCGGTTTGCCCCACCGGCAGCGACCCGGCGCCCGGGGACTGGCCGGGCGGCGAGCCGAGAGTGACCGGGCGGGAGGCGGCCGGAGCGCCGCGGACGCTGTTACCCCGTGCGCCCCGGCCCGGCCCGCCCGCCGCGCGCCCCCTCCCCTCGCCTCGCCTCCTCCTCCGGCTCCTCTCGCTTCCTCTCCGCCTCCCGGTGCAGCTCCCGCCCGCGCCCCTGCTGCCGAGCCCAGCCGGGCCGGGCCCCCTGCCCCGCGGCCGGCAGCGCCCCTCCCCCGTGGCCGGGTGGCTTCGGGACCTTCCCCGCCGCGAACAGAGAGGTGGGAACGTTCTCGCCTCCAGGGGACCGCTAGGCTGGGCAGAACCGACCCTCGCGGCCGCTCTGGACGCCGCGGGTGCCGGAGCGCGGACATTCTGGGTCCGGGCTGAGCGCGTCCCGGGAGCCCAGCGGTGCCAGCTCACGCCGCGCGGGGCAGGGCAGACCCCGGCGGAGCGGGCCGCTCTGAACTGGACTGAGCGAATCCCTGACGGTGCCAGCCTGGGGAATGCCGGGCGTGGGCTGAGGGGATCCCGGCGCCCTCCGATCCCTCCGACTTTGGCTCACGCGCTGGGACTGGCCCGGTGTCTCCTCAATCGCCCTGAGTCCGGGTCACCTGTGGCCTCGGAGCCCTGAGTCCGCCAGACCCTCATTCATTCCCCACCCAGAGCCGGGCGGGGGTTGGGGTGATTTTTCTAGCTCCCTTCCTTGGAGCGCGGAGGCCCCGCCCCCTCCCACCAACCAGATGTCCCCTGGGGTGGTTCTGAGGACCTCCCTGAGGCCAAGGGCTGATGGGTCCAGAGAGAGAAGCCCGCCCTAGGGAGCCTTGGGGGCCCCCCAACCTCGACTTGGGGCTTGGCCCCCGACATTGCTCGAAAGGAAGGCCGGTACCCCCACCCTCGGTGAGTCCATGAGTCTGGAGGGGTGGGGGTTCTGGGGGAAGGCGGGGCTGGGGAAGGGAGAGTCTGCTGGGAACGAGGGCACCCTGGGGTGCTAGGAGGGAGGACTGGTGACTGAAGAGGCCCACTGGTGAGCCAGCTGGGCCAGGCAAGGCTATGGGGGAGGTGGTTAGTGGGGAGCCAGGGCAGGGTGCCCCATCGAGTGCCGAGGACTTCTGCTTCTAAAGCAGGGGCTCCCTCTTTTCCCTCTACATGAGGGGCTATGCTCTTAACCATCTGCTTCCACCACCCCTCCCCACAAAGAAAAAATAATAAATCCCTGGTAAGGAAGGGTACCGGCTGGGGAGAGGAGGGAGGCAGCAGCGTTTCCATTGCCGGCTGGTGCTGCAGCCTGAGAGGGCTGACGCCAGGCTCGCGCTCTCTGCAGGGGGCTGCCCTCCTCCAGTCCAGCTCCTGTCCCAGAGCTGCCCACATCTGGAGCCCCCTCCACATCTGGAAGACCCTGGCCACCATCTCTGCAGGTGTCAGTTGCATCCTGAGACCTCTGCCTTTGCAACTGCCTAGGAGTTGTGAAGGGATTACTGCTGCCTTCTCCCCATCCCAAGGGCATCTCTTACCCTTAGTCCCTGCAGAGTCATCCCCCTGCCTCTGTGTCCAGGCTCAACCAGAGATCAGCTCAGCACACCCACAGGCACTCCAAATCCTGGAGGCCACTCCTGAGACCCAAGGCCACCCCCGCTGCCCTCCTGTGTCCTCACCTTGACCCCCTCTGTAGACTCTGTCTCCCTCTGGGTGTCCCATTCCCCACCCAGAGGCAGAGGAGGCAGGGTGGCAGGGGGCGGAGGCTGGGTGAGGGCCACCCAGGGTCAGGGTGGACTGGGGGGCCGTTAAGATGTGGAGCTCTGCCCAGCTGAGGGGGGCTCCGTGGAGGCAGACGCAGCGTGTGCCTGGCTGGGGGGAGTATGGGCAGGCCTGCAGCCACGTGGTAAAGGATGAACATTCGGGGCACCCCGGACCTCGGGCAGCCCAGTGACGACCGCAGCAGTGGTGGTGAACGGGAGCGTATTCGACAGCGCATGAAGATGGTCATCGGGCAACTGGAAGGCATCCTTCGGGAGCTCAAGGAGGTGGCGAAGGAGCTAAGGGAGGTGAGTGAGGGCCAGACAGACCCAAGACTAGTTTTCCCAGCCCTGGCACGAAAAACCTACTCACACATACATGTTTGTGTATGTGTGTGTGCACACGCAAAGCCGTATACACATGTGTCACCAAGCTTAGTACCTCTTCCTTATTCTTCTTGTCCTAAATCTGCTTTGCTAGAAATCTCACCATGTCCCAGCACTGGGGGGCCTCAGGTCCCTACTGCTGGGGCAGCATGGCATGGGCCCACAGCTCTGTGGTTAGCACTCAGAGCTGCCAAGTTGGACAGTAAGGACTGAATACCACTATAATCTTTAGAGGAAGACTCTCTTCTGGGACCCACAATGACCTCTGACCACATGATGGGCCTCCTAGATTCTGACCTGATCACAAGGGGCCCAGGAGAATGTGGCTGATTCTGCTCAAGACCCAGCTCAGAGCACTCTCCAGAGTTCACACAGATAAGCAATACACCCTTGATCCTGGAAAAATTAGAGCCAGCTATGCTCCCTCTGCCTGGAGCTGGGAATGGGTCTGGGGGGCTGCTAGCCGGTATCTGGGTTCCTGTGTACATTGGCAGAAGCTGGAAACTCCTCTAAGGAAGAGATTCCTTTCCATCCCTTATCCCACAGTTCTGAGTGTTTTTTTTGCCAAGGCTGAAAAGTCACAGGGATCCTAGGAAGTGTGACCCTCTCTCTCTAAGTGGAGCCTGGTTTAATTACTGCTTCCCACATCATTGGGGTAATGAGGTACACATGTCCTCAGCCCTGCCCCCTGGGCTGTGTTCGAGCCCAAAATGCATGACCAGCGTTCTGAGCCGCTGGCCTGAATTTGCCCGCTGGGTGTCATTACGCCAGCCAGGTGGGCTTTAGGCAAATTTCAACTCCTTGTAACCAGAGCCCCTGCAGAGATGGCAGGGAGTGATTGAACTGGAGTTATGGGCTTGAGTTCTCCCCAGCCAGCTGGGTGAGATGGATGGGGCTCGAGGGGGTGGGGGGAAAAGGCATTGAGGAGAGGGGGTGATGGTGGGCATCAACTCCAGACTAGCCAAGTGGCATTCCAGCACAGCCTGTGAGCCAGAGAGCAGGGGGTGTTGGAAAGTAGCTGTGTTCAGAGAGGAAGGGGTGATGGAAATGCCACAGCAAGTGCAGAGGGTAGGCAGGAGGCGACTCTGCCCAGGGTCAGCCTCATGGAGCCTGCCAGGAAGTCCTTTCTCAGGAGGTGGAATGGCTGCTGCTTTGGGGAGTGAGAGGTGGTAGCACTTCTGCCCGTGGATGGGGCTGAATATCTTTGGAGAATACAGTTTGCAGGTCAAAGGCAAGATGCTGCTGAACAACCCTTTCCCCCTCATCTCAGGGGTCCAAAGGACTGCAATCCTTCACCCCTTGCCATCCTCACCTTACTTCAGATGCTCTCTGGTTCTGTCAGAGCCCTAGGAACTGTCCAGAGTCTCAGGTCTGCCCAGAAAGAGCCACAGTTTTCTCTAAACCGAAGAGTCAGCTTTGATGCAGCATGAAACCTGCACCCAAGCAAGCGCCTTCCAGGCATCGCTCCCCTCTTCTCCAGCATGGCTGTCCAGAGCTTGGAGACATCTGATAGGTCATCCAGATGAGCCTTGTTGACTGCTGTAGAAGCCGAAGCCCAGAGAGGAATAGGGACTGGTGCCAGGTCACACAGCCTCCCAGCAGCAAAACTAAGCTATGCTGGGGTTTCAGCTGGTGGGATAATGGGAAACCTTGTTGCTAGGGTCTTCTAGAGATGATACCTTATTTTCATGCTGTGATGCTCTGAAGGGGTGCTCATTAGATGGTGAGGCAGGGAGATCAGAAACGCTAGGCTTTATTTGCAGATCTTTGAGATGTCCCTCCCTCCCTTCTCAGCAGACATGTTTACCCTCTCCCATGTCTCTAACATCAGAGTTCAGGTTCATGGACTCTGCTGCCCAGAGGCCTGAGCCTAAACAGAGAAAGATGAGTCCCTTTCCCTCACATACCCTGTAGGCCATGTGCCTCCACCCAAGACTTTGGCAGGTTGCTACGGCAACCAGAGTCTACCCCGTATGCCACTGTCTGCCCGCTGCCAATGGCACCCTGCTGGGAGGAGGGACAGGCCTCAGAGCACCCCCAGCCCTCAGGCAAGGTCTAGACATGGGGTGATAGGAGAGAAGACTATTGCCAAAGGCAGGTGAGATGTGGGGAGGCCCAGGCAGAAGAGGCGATGCCATAACTGATCTCCATGTGGGATGGGATTTATCAAGAATGGGATTTCCAAAGTAGGGATGATTTGAGTAGTGGTTTGGGATAAAGGGCTGCCGCCCCCATGGAACGTTTGGTCTTGATTCTTGGTCTTCCAAGAGTCCCTTCCAAGAGGACTATAAAGCTGATCTCCCAGGCCCTCAGACTTTGGTGTGGCATCTTTTCATCGGAAGCATGGGTAGGCCCAAGGTCAAGAGGGTGGCAGGCATGACACCCCACTACTTAAGCAGCAGCTCAGAGCTCACTAGCAGGCTTCTCATCGCAGAAGGGCAGAGCAGTTAGATGTGAAGATCAAATTCACATTCAAGACACTGGGAGTAGTACCCGATGCTTGATGAAGGAGCAAGGTCAGTAGAGAGAAGGCTTAACTATGTCCCCTTGTGCCATCTTCCTCCTCCATTTGCTGCTCCACATCCCTGCTCTCAAACACCACTGGTCATGGCAGACCCTCCTCTTCGCTTGAGCATCCAGCTGAGATTCATAGACAGATGAGAGATGTTAAAGCACTCCCCCGCCACACCCCGAGCCTTTCTCTGCTTGTCTCTGAAATGGGGTGATAATAACTCACATCTCAGTGTGATCTTACCAGGAAGGGCTTTGCATGCAGTAGGGGACCCCCAACCTACTCACACCCTAAAAGAGTTATAGTTCCTTCTCCCATCCTTCCCCCATCTAGAGATGAAACAAACCCCTGCTGCAGTTCCACCTCCAGTTCCCCAGGTCTGGGGAGCAAGTTCTGTCCCAAGGGGAGGGAAAGTAGTTTAATGGATGAGGTGAGGTGAGGAATGTGAAAGTGCTTTGGAAGCTAAAACTGTGCTGCAGAGGGATGTGGCGGTCAATCATTAATTAGCCTTCATGTCTCCTAGGCTCCCCAATACTCCAGGAGGCCAGACCAATCCTAGCAGGCTCTCTAAGCTCCTGAAAATTCTGTGGATCTTAACCTAGAGAGAATGCACAGCGTAGGCGTTAAGGGCATGGGTGCAGCAGCTGGAAGTCTCTGGTCAAGTCCAAGTTCTGCCCCCTTCCTAGTTGTGTGAACTTAGGAAAGTTATTTCTCCATACTAGTTTTCCCACCTGTAAGAAGAGGATACTGAATTTTATACCTCCCGTCCAACCCCAGGGTGAATGTAAGAACATACAAAGTACTTAGTTCAGCAGTGGGCACAAAACTAGCTCCATGTCTGTTAGATCTTATTAAGGAAGTATTCTAGCATAAGCCTGCTCCTTAGCTCCATGTATGACTTTGTTCTGTGGAGTCAGTCAGCTGCATCATCAGGGAGGTCCGAGCCAGGACTTGGCCCCCTTCAGTTTGTCCTGCAACAAGGACAAGGAGAGGGCAGTCACACTCTCTTCCATCAGGAAAAGGAGACAGAGTGACAGTGAGGAGAACAGAAAGGGTATTCAACAAGATGTCTTTTGGCACAGGAAGTGAAGGTACAAGTGAAATGGATAGCTAGGGGAGGAGACTTCCAGACAGGGAGGGTGGGGGTACAGCCTGTGCAAGGGACCCCAGGAGAAGGTGTGCTTGGTATGTTCAACATCCACATGGAAGCTGGTGCATCTGGAGTGGAGAGAACCAGGAGTTGGAAACCAAGAGGAGATGTCAGAGAGGGAACAGGAAGTCAGATGACACAGAGCCTTGCAGGCGGCGGCAGCGTGGAACTTGGATTTTGCCCTCAGTGAGAACCCCACGAGCTCTCCAGGAAACTCCTGGTTCTCTTTCTGGGGGGCATCTGTCTTCCCACCAGCCAGAAGCTCCCAAGGGCAGGAATAGGAGATGCTCATCCTTTCCCTGACCCCAATGTTGCGCTTACCTTGAGCAGATACTTGGCCTCCTCCTTCTTGGGTTCCCCTTCCCAAGACATCCCTCAGCCTAGGCGCTCAAAAGTGATCCTGGTATTGACATTGACATTGGTGTCCCTCATGTCATCAGTGGCTCTCAAGTAGGACCTAACTTAAGAGCATATTTGCCCACCATGGCCCAAACACTTCAGGAGGATGGAGGGGTGGACCAACCCCCAGGGTGGCTGCAGAGGATCCCTCTACCCAATTTTCATGGGGAGCAGACCTGGTGGCAGCCTGTTCCCTAGTTCCCCGATGGTGCAGTACCATCAGCAAGGTGGCACGGAAAACCAAGGGCCATGTGGGCATGAGATAAATGTGACCCAGCCAGGAGGCAGCTGGAGCAGGAGAGGCTGGGGACCACGGAGCTGTGCCAAAGTGGGTCAGCTCCATCACCCGCAGCTCAGCAAGAATGTGCGGATTTTTTCTTCTTTTTTTTCTTGCCTTCCATTCCTCCTTTTCCCTTTGCCTTCTCCTCTGGACAGATTCACGAAGCTCCCTGACCAATTAGGCCAGACTGCAAGATGAGAGTCATGAATCACTGTCACTCTCTCCCCTCTCCCCAACTCCACAGCCCCCCAGAAAGACAATAAATAACATAATCACAGAATTAAAAAATAATCAGTGGTCATAAATAATGCAGAATCCCCAGTTATGTAACCAGCTGCCCCAGGGAGCAGGGAGGGAGGGAGGGGGGTGGCAGCTTGTCAAGAGAGGTGAAGGGGCCAGAGATGGGGAGGAAGATGGGAGATACAGGTTCTAAGACTCCTGGGCATCGTTCCTGGTCTGGGGCCATAGGAAGGAACACAGACATCTGGCTTGGAGTGTGTGGAAGGGAGGAGGCCTGAGCTGGCAGTATTGGGGTATCCAGGACCATGGAAACTCTTCTTGGAAAAGAAACCCCCAGCAGTTTTTATTAAACCCTCCATCTCAATTCTTCCATTCATTCAGCAGCAGTTTTTACAGTGTGCCAACCGGTGTGTCAAACAGGGGAGAACGTGGCGCAGACAGGCAAACCCAGTGTCTGGTGGGGAGTCAGACATCAACCACATCATAACATTTCCACACCTCAAATTGTCGCTGTGAGAAATATTGGGGAAGATTTAAAGGCGAGGTCCTGGGTGCTTAGAGAGCCTTTCAAGGGCCCTGTCAGCAGGGGAACAGGGGAGACTCTTACAGAAGTAAGACAGCATGAGTAGGGAAGGAAGGAAGGAGGCCACCCCAGAGCAGGAAGTGTGGGAGTAGAGTGTGCTGGGCTGGTGAGGAGGGAGGTCTGGCAGGATGGAGGCTGCCTGCTGGAGAGAACAGGACCACCTGAGTCTCAGGTATTTGAGGAGCAGAGAAGTGTCCTGTTGGTTGATTAGAAAATGCCCTGGATGCAGCAGGCGATCGATGGGAAGTTGCTGGAGGGGAGACTAGGCGGGTACTGTTCAGGCGAGGGCAGCTGAGGCTGTGACCAGGGCAGAGGCCCTTGGGTCAGGGCCTGGAAACTCCCCTGGCAGGTTCTGTCTTAGCCCTCATCCCTACATTTCCTCTTTATTGTTCCTTCTTGTCTACTCTAGAGCAGATAATTCTTGTTCTTGAGGTACCAGGCCCCAGACTTCTGGTCTCAGCTCAGTTCCTACCAGTGTCTGAGCCTCAGTTTCCCTATCAGCAAGCACAATGAGAAGGGTAGGCTCGGCAATATCTCCAGTCCTCCTGGCTTTAACGTTTATGATTCTGTGATTTTTGTGGTTTCATTTGTCTCTCCATTCTATCTCTCCCCCTCCTTCCCTCTGTGTATATAATTATTTTCCTACATTCCAAGACAATCCTAAATTACATGTAGGCAAAATGATTATTAAATCTCAGAGAGAGAGATCACAGATTTCAAGACATCTAGAGCAGAGAGGTAGGTAGCATAGGGCAGCCCCACACTGGCCCTTCCCACTGAGCCCATGAGTCGAGGCCCTGGGGATGGCCAGTGGAGCTGGTGGATTCACCCAGATTCTGCATACAATCTGGGTACCCTTGGCATTTCACTCCCCTTCTGATCCTCACTTGTGTCATTCATCAAGTGGGTGTCACTTGTTCCCCAAACTAGACTAGGCAGGATTTGCCTGTGAACCTCGTAACTATTTGACTTCTGGAAACTTCACTGCTTCTATCGAGTCTGAAGACAGCCCTACTTTAGGAAACATAGATGCTGCCCATGCTTGAAAGTTCCATTATGTCCTGTTATTTTGCTACAGGCCCTGGAAATTTCCCCACCAGAGTTTCATTGCTTTGGTGTAAAACTGACTCCCAACAGTTCTCGGGCCTGTTGCCAGAGGCCTGATCATGTGTCATTGCCCGTCGGTGCATGGTTGATATGATATTGTCCCACACACTTTCTATGAATTAAGTCATTAAATCCTCACAATAGCCCTATCAAGTAGCTCCTAACAGAATTCTCCTTTGATAAAGAAACTTAAGCACAGAGAAGTTGAATAACTTGGCTAAGGTCACACAACTCTAAGTGGTAAGCCCAGATCTGCCTTCAGAGCCTAGGTTCTTAAGTGTCTGGTGGTGATGACTCTGCAGTTTATTAAGATATATTTTTAAGATACTTATTTTCAGTTCCCATCATCTAGGGGAGGAGACGTGATGTGGAAAGGGGACATCACCTGCCTCTAGTGCCTTAGCTCAGACATGGCAGACTTGAGATATGAGCCCAGGGTGGAAGCAGAGAAGGACGTTAAGATGGAGAAGAGCAGGGCCTGAATGTGTCGGCCATCTGAGCATGTAGGCGAGGGCCTCCTGGGTGGGGGAGCATGTCCAGGCCTGAAGGCTTTCAAGTCCCTGCTCTGTACACCCATCATCTCCCTCATCTTCCTCACAGGGCATTTGGAGCCCAGCATCTGAGCCTGGCCTGGTCTTGGTTAGCCCTGTGATAGCACAGACAGCTCTTCGCTCCAGATTCCTATTGCTGTCCGATTCAGCATCTCTACCTCATTTGGGATGTCTAATTTGGGGATGTGGCTGACCCAAAGGTGGCAGGGTCTCTCCTGAGGCTGACAATGCCATGGGGTGCCATGTCTTCACCTGGTATAAATCCCAGATGCTAAGCCAGTGATTCTCAAAGTATATCCCCATTCCAACAGCAGCACCAGGGTGCCTGGAAGTTTGCTAGCTATGCGCCTGCTAGAACTCCACCCTGGACCCCCTGAGTCAGAAACTGGGGGCGTGCTGATGCACAGGAGTTTGACAGCCCCTCATGTAGACAAAGAATCCCCCCAGCCCTCGGGTGGTACTCGGGTCAAACAAGGGTTCCTGGGAGTTGGGAGCCACTCTGAGGTGGAGGAGTCTCACAACAGCAGGGGTATAAGATGGGGTGGGCAGATGGAGGTTGGGGCCTGATCCTCATCTCCTGCCCAGAAATCACAGCCGCACCTCCCAGCGGTGTGCAGTGGGCAGGGGCTGCAGAGGCAGCACCTCAGCCCTGACGCGTCTGGGGCTCCGGCTCATCATCTGTAAACTCGGGAGGATGTTCAAATGGGTGGAAGGCTGACACTGAGGAGATGGGAGACGATGTCACTTTTATCACCAGTGCCACACGGAGCCCTCTCATGGCCCTTCTCTGTGTTCCTCAGGAAGCTCTGGTGAGGCTGCAGGGGTGGGATTAGCATACCCACTTGGCAAATGAATTTGAGGTCCAAGAGCTTATGTGACTTACTCGAAGACACACAGAACAATATCTAAGTTGAGTGCATAGCCCAGGTGCCTTGACTCTCCCAGCTCTTCTGCAGGCCTCGGCCCAGTCATCCCACCAGCTCTGACCTGGGGCCCTAGAGAGGGGGCATTCCTAGGCATTAACACCCCAAAACAGCTGCTCAAGTCACTTCTATCAAATATAGCCCTAGAATCTTAAAGCAGGAAGGAAACTTGGAGAGAAACTAGTTCACTCAACTCCCCATTTACAGACTGAGAAGCTGAGACCTAGAGAGTTTTAGACTGACCAGGGCACCTGCCTCGACCCCCTGACTGTCTGCTTTCCTCTTGCACTCAGGGGCGTCACCACCCCTACCCACCGTGCACGCATCCTGAGCAGCAGAAGTCCTGGGCAAAGGTCTGCCGAGTTAGGGACTTCATTAGTTCGTTGACTGACCGCTCTGGCCCCAGGTGAAGAGCGCTGGAGAGGCGCCAGGAGCCAGATTCAGGGCTTCATGACTCACTGTGTCTGTCTTGGTCACTGATCTCCTTGTCCCTCAAGTTGCTTTTGTTACTGTTCTGCTTTTTTGGCTTTTGTTTGAAGTTGTTTCTTCTCCTCCCTGGGTCCCTGTCTGAGTCTCCCTCCTGCCTTCTCTGTCTTCACCCCTGACTGGTGTGCTGACACAGCCTAGGTGAGAGGTGTCCCAAGGCAATGCACCACGTAACATGGAGGTGAGGGGTAGCGACCGCACAGGTCACTTAATAAGTGCATTTAACAAGCCAGATAATGCTGTCTTGTTCTTCCCGCAACAAGCCAGGGTTGATCCCCACTCATGGGCGAAAGTGAAGGAGGGAACTCCGGGCGTGGGGCAGGCAGGCTGCTCGTCTCTCTAGTGAGCGACTGGCTGGACTCTCTAGGCCCTTTTTAAATGTCCCCCCTCAATCAAAATATTGCACTCTGAGTGCCAGGCCTGTGCCCCCAGAAGAGTGGCTGGTTAGGGGGAAAAGAGGTGGGCGAATGGGTGAGGTTAGAAGGCTAGAAGGCAACCCCCCTGCCCCTGGAGGAGTGGAAACTGGGAATGGCAGGCGGAACTCACCTGGAAAAATGCACCCTGAACCAACTGGGGCCCTCAACACGCGAACAAACCTGCTGCCTCAGGTCTAGTGACCATCCCGTGGGGCTGTGAGCGGGCACCAGGCCGAGCAGGACAGGGCACACTCCCACCTCAGGATGCTAGGCCCCTGCCAGGCTCCTCTCACTTCTCTCCCTTCCGGCCAGGTGGTGAGCCAGATCGATAAGCTGACCTCGGACTTCGATTTTGACCTGGAGCCGGACGACTGGACCACAGCCACTGTGAGCAGCACCTCTAGCAGTGACAAGGCGGGCATGGGTGGCCCCTTTGACATGGGCCACTTGGACTTCATGACAGCCGACATCCTCTCGGACAGCTGGGAGTTCTGCTCTTTCCTGGATGTCTCCACCCCCTCGGACTCTGTGGACGGCCCTGAGCCCACCCGGCCGGCGGCAGGCCCCGACTATCGGCTCATGAACGGGGGCACGCCCATTCCCAACGGGCCGCAGGTGGAGACCCCGGACTCTTCCAGCGAGGAAGCCTTCAGTGCTGGCCCCACAAAGGCCCAACTGCCCCAGCGGACCCCAGGCACACGGGAGAGGGTGCGGTTCAGTGACAAAGTGCTCTACCACGCTCTGTGCTGTGACGACGAGGAGGGGGACGGCGAGGAGGAGGAGCTGCAGGAGGAAGCCGTGGGCCTGCCCCCAGAGCCTCCCCGCGCAGAGGTCCACGCAGGCCCCCACAAGGCCTCTCCAGCACCCTGCAAGCCGAGGCGCTCTCCACTGACTGGCCGCCGCGCAGGCCCCACCTTGGCCCCTGAGCAGACCCGCAGGGTCACACGGAACAGCAGTACCCAGACGGTGTCAGACAAGAGCACACAGACGGTGCTGCCCTACACAGCCACCAGACAGAAAGCCAGGGGCAAAAACTAGGGCCTGGGGAGGGGTTGGGGGGAGGTGGGTACATAGAGCTATAAATATATATATAAATATATATATATATATTTAAACAAACACAGTCATAATAAAATTTTAAAATGCCAAGGATCCGGCCCCACAGGCCCCAAAGTTTTCAAGGAGCTCATCTTAAACACAAGAGAAGCCCGCTCACCTCCTAACTAAAATCTCCCTTCCATCCCTCCCATTGCCGGGGGTCTCCAAAAGCATGTAAGTTAAGTGGCGGGGCGCCTAGCCTGGGACTCCTCCTGCTGTACAGCCTGGCTTCTGGCCGGGACCTTATCCTGAAGGGCAGTCATAGCAGAAGACAAGCCCCAAAGGAGTAGAATCCAAAGCCAGGGCTGACATCTGATAGGATTTGGAGAACTCAGCACTGAGAGACTAGGGGTGCCATTGCTCAGCAGGACCCAGGCTGACTAGCACCCCCTTGTCTTCAACTCCAAGGCAGACTTACCTGTACACAACCCCACTCGACCCTTCCAGCACGTCAGGGTTGCTCAGGACACAGGTGAAGGTGCCAACTGCTCCCTTGGGGCGGGTTTGCCATGCTGGGCATGTGGGCTTGCGCACACACTGAGAACTTGGCTGGACTGGACAGGGCTTGTTTAGAGAACCAGGATCACTCCCAGTCCTCTCAGCTTCCTCTTCCTCAGCCTTTGATCTCTAGGGATCAAAGTCTCAGGGCAGAGCATAGCCCACCCTCAGCTTGGGCCCTGGACAGATCTGAAGAACCTGTGAGAAAGCAGGCAGCAGCCATGGGACTCAAACCAGGACCACAGACAGACCCCTGTTCCTCAAGGCAGGCAGCCCCGAGGAGTGTCCCCAGTCTGCACCTGTGTCCCCACACAGGACACGGAACCCAGGTTAGCACATCTTGGATGACAGCGACAGAGACAACGTGGGAACCTAAAGTTCCCAGGGGCTCATCTGGGATGTGGCCTGTGCAGGGACAGCATTTGAATAACCTAATTGTGATGATTAAGTCAATTTATTGAGCAGGGCTCTAGGCTACTCTATGCCTAGCATCATCTCATCTAATCCTTACAATCTTCTGACAAAATAGGAACTATTACTCTCCCCACTTTTCAATGAGAAGATTGAGGTTCAGAGAAGCTAAGCAATCAGTCCAAGGTCACAGAGCCTATACTCCTGCCCCTACGCCCAGGTTGCAGTTTCCAGCCTATACCTGGCTTTGCTCTCGTGACTGTGTGACCTTGAGCACGTCCATAGACCTCTCCGAGCTGATCTAGCTCATCCACAAACTGGGTCTGATAGTCTTCACCTACCTCACCAGCTACTGTGGGACTTGCACATGATGGTGAATGTGAAAGCACTTGGTTAATGCCAGTGCACTGGATATGCCTTATGGTCAGTGCAGCCCCAGCCCCAATTCCAGGATTTTCCGGAAAGGGGAGTCCTCACTGGGGTGGGGCAATAAGCCTCTTCCATCAACTGGGAGTCATGCTGTGGTCACTGCCTCACCTAGTCCCCTGTGGAAGCTTGAGGTCAGGAGGTGGTGTAACTTGATTCACTGCCCCTGCTCAGCAGGGAGGTGGTGGCATGGCATCACAAGGACATTGCTCCTTGGGGACCTCCCTGACACACAAGTAAGGCAGATTTACAGCCTGGGACTGTTGGGAGGGGTTTCTGCTGTCTACTGGGCCCCAGGAGGCCTGAGCAGCAGGCCTGGCAGCACCCATGCCCCTGTCTGAGGGGCTGGAGGAGGCACAGTATAGCCCCAATCGCGGGAGGCAGAGACTGAGCAGGCCAGTGTGGAGTGGATGCCACGGTGCTAGACAGGATGTGCTCACAGTACACTCAGGCCTTGTCAAGCTCAGAGCCTCCAGAGAGGAAATATAGGGCGTGGTGGCTAGCTCTTGCCAGCCCAGGCCTGAGATCAGGGATGTGAGTTTGTCCATCAGCCCCAGCTCAGAGGTTGAGTGCCAGGGGCTCACCAAGGGGATTAGCTAGCTGGGTTTTACCCTACCTGGAGGGCAGTTCAGGTTGGTCCCCAGCCAGGTCTGGGCACACCTCTGAGGCCCTGAACAAGGACCCCTGGAAGAGCCCTGGGTAAAAACAGTGTCCCTAAAGATCAAACACATCCATCCCAGCCCAGCTCTGTGTGACTGCCTTTGGCCATGCTAACGTGTCTCAGTTGTTCCGTGCTCCATCGCCCAGCTATTTGCCCCAAATAGGGCCGTGGTTTGAGGGGGTCCTGAGAGAAGGGCGAATGGGTATTGGAGTGGCTATAGATTCTAAAAACCCCAAAAGTACTGACTGTTCTCACAATTTTGCCACATAGTCTGAGCTTCTCTGAGTGGGGTGGGATCCCCGAAGTTTTCTTATGACTTACAATGCAGAATTGCCAACTAGACAAAGTATGACTGTCAGAGCCACTAAGGCACAGAGAATGAGCTGTCTGTCCTTGGGACAGATGCAGCACCCCTGGGACATGACTCCCCACCTCCCAGCCCTCCAGGTATAGCTCCTCACTGCCCCTCCCACCACAAATCTTTGCTGTTTTTTGAGTTTCCTTACCCATAATGTGGCATCAGATCTCCCTGTCCCCAGTCAGTCCTATTTCACTGATCACCTACTGGGAGTCCCGCTGTTGTTGTGGACAAGGTCAGAGAGAGGTGAGCACCTGTGAGAGAGGAGCCATGACCATTCATAATAAATAGCTCTGGAGCTCTGGGAAGTTAAATCCATGAGCTAAGGGCAGAGGACAGCATGGCACTGGCATCTGACACCCAATTCAGTCACTTGGCGCTCAAATATTTGCTGCAGTAAATAACTGTGGTGGAGTCAGCACTCTCGTCTGTGGAGCTGAGGGAGGTGGCTGAGGCCTGAAAGCCAGCCCAGACTTGGTGTGGGTAGGATAATGGAAGCAGGAAACCTGTGGGCACCATGCAGTCTTTGAGGAAGCATTATTATCTCCATTTTATAGGCAGGGGACAGATGACATTGTCTACAGACATGGTCTACTCTTTACCTGATTGTTTCAGCCCTCGACATAGCCTGGCACTGAATGGATTATAAGTCCAATAAATGTTTGTTGAATGAATGAATGAGCCCCATTTGCAGAGGGGGCATCCATTAGGCATTCACTCAATCAGCTTTTATTAAAGACCTCCTCCCTGCCAGGTCTCATGCAATGTGAGCACACACATACACACACCTGGTCTGGTGTGGCTGTGGGCAGCCCAGATGGAGGGGTCTCAATGCTGAGAAGCCAGAGGTGACCTTGGGTTCAGACGGTGATCTCTGAGAAAGGAGCAGGGAATGAGGCAAGAGAAGACCTACTACTCAGTGACATGTATGCCAGGAGAGGGGGCCGGGGATGGTGTCCTCAGCCTGACACCACTCTAATGAGCAAACACATGGTATGTCCTCAATGTCCACTTTAGAAACGGGGCAGATGATCTTGTGTCCACAGATGTAGAATGGGACCAAGGGGTGGAAAGTGGGGGCAGGTTATTGGGCGATCCCAGCACCTTTCCCCACCCTAAGAAACCATGTCAACAGAAAGAAACAGGGACGGGGAGGAAGCTGGGACTCAAGGCAGGCCCATCCTTCCATCTAGGCCCTCCTGAACTCCCTTCTCTCATCTAACCCTGCCCACCTTCCACTCTTTCCCACCCTCCAGCTGGGACTTGTTAAGAATACGGACATGTATTGACCACCTAGTATGTGCTGGGTATAGGGCACCTATTTGAACTGACACTAACTGACAGAGTTAGTTGTTCCCAGCACATAACAGGTTCTCAATAAGTAAGTATTGAATAAATGGATGAACCACGATCTTCTTTTTGCAAGCTGGTGAGTAAACAAGGAATGTGCTAAAAGTTGCAAAGTCAGAAATTAGTGGAGCCGAGGATTTGATTTTGCTGTTATTTACACTAGAGAAGAGTTACTGTTTGTGGAATACCTACTGTTTGAGGCATTAGGCACTTTACATAGATCATCTTAACTACTTTATACAGCCTTCCAACTAACCGAGACCATGTATTACCATTTCCAAACAGGAAAACTGGAGCCCAGAGACATAGAGCCTTCTGCCCCAAATGACCAGCTCCCTAAGAGCAGAAGCATAGACTTCTAGACTTCACCATACTGTTCACACCTCTACTTTGGGCACGTAGGGGACCTGCAAGTAGAGACATTGTCAGTGCATAGACTTCCCTCAGGACAACTGAGCAGGGCTCACCAGGGCCCAGACCATAACTTTCCTCACCTTGGCCTTTTACATCCCTAGAAGCATTAAGTCCGACTCCTAGAGCCCGGCCAGGTTCTCTCCGGGCCTGAAGCACTGATGGGGTGACCAACAGAATATCAGGGTCAGGACAGTCTCCTTCCCCTTCCCACATTTTCAGCAGTGTCAGGAAACCAGGGTGGCCCTCAGCCCAGCAAACGCCCTGCCAACGCCCAGCCCCTTTCTGCTGGGAAAGCTTCTGGAAGCGGGGGCATTGGAAATAGAATTCATTCACAATGGAGTAGAGCTTGGGTGCCTAGAAGTGGGAGTGGGCATTTGAGGGGACTCCTGGGACTTTATAAAGATGACTGCGAGACCAGACCCAGAGAAGACAGGAGAGGGAGGTCTTGCTAAAGCAGAAGGTGCAAGTTGACTGGAGATGGGCATGAGGGCACCAGAGTCCCTGAGAGCCCCTCTGTCCTCCTGACTGCAGGAGGAGCCAGGGTTTCTTCCAGTCTGAGACTCGGAGAACAGATTTAAGAGAGTTCAGCAAGGCCTTAGCTGGTAGAGTGATCGTGATAGGGAGCCACTGTAATGAATTGGTAAGAACAGCCTGGAATTAGCAGACTGGTGAGTAAAATAGATATGCTAAAACCCTCAAAAGTCGTTGTCTCTTATAAGTAAGTTAAACATCCCTCCTGCAAGACCCCTGAATTTTTTTCTTTACTCCCAGGGTTGGGGACTTGGGGGCCCATCAACCCAGTTACAGATAAGCTAGCCAAGATCCTGGTGAGAACTGACTCCGGCCACCTGCCTTCTATGAACCCCAACTCCCATCTCCCACATTATCTGTCCCCAGCCATGTCAGCCAAGGAGACATAGGTGGGAGACTACAGGCTAATGGTGTCCACACCCAGGCACCCGTGCCAGGAACACTCAGGCTCACACACCTGCCTGTGGCTTAAGGTCCTGCTTCAGGCAGCTCCCTCTCCCACCTGCTGGGACAGGGGCCTGAGGGGAGGTACAGACCAGCAGGCATCCTCCCCACCACCTACCACAGCAGCACCGCAGAAATTCAGTCTCTGAACACCAGCTGATCTGCTGTTCACCCACTCCACTATCCTCTGCTTCCAAGAAGGCGGAGGGGGCGGGTCACTACCTACCGGGCACAGGGCTCCTGTGGAGGAGCTGTGGACAGGAGCCTGGAGCCCCTGATTTTTGTGGAACTTCAATGTGACCAGTGGGAGGGCCTTCACAGACCTGTTAGGGATGGTGATTTCTCCCTGAGCCAAATAACAGACAATTGTGAGAGACTCGCCTGAGAGCGCATTAACAGCTCTCTTCTTTGGAGAGGTGGGGGAGGGAAGGGTAGGTAGTGACCCAGGAGTACGAGGAAGGGACAGAACCCTGGCGCTGGCTCATAGGCAGCAGCCTCAGCTCCATCTCCCCCTCTAGCTCCAAGACTGACCACTCCCTCAGGGGAGACAGTGATGGGGTGGTACACTCACCCCAGAGACCCAGGGGGTGTTTGAAGAGGTAAAGTCATAAAACCAACCAGTGAGAGAGGAGGAGTCCCAGGAGCGGTGAGTCAGAACCTGGCCTTTGTGGCGACCATGTTGGGAGCAGCCTGTGAGCCCAGAGGCACTGGTGGGTCTGGGGGACCACGAGGCCCCTGAGAAAGGTGTGGGATGGTCTTCCTGACACCCCTTTTATGGGCCTACAGGAGTGTTCCTGGTGCCTAAGAAGGAGCTGTCACCCTCTGAGTCACCTTCACTCCAGGCCTGGTATAGGCAAGAGGAGGGGGCTTTAGGGTGAGCCCCAGACATGGAGTCTAGTCTTGCCCGCTCAGCATATGGTTCTCTCCTAGGTGTCTGCCTTCCTCAAAGAAACCCCTCATTCAGGCCCTCCCCTCTGGCTTCCTCACAGAGGCATTTGTTCCTTGTGCTCGCCTGAGGCTGGGAGCTGCTCCACGAAGCTGCAAGAAGCCCTCCTGCCCCACACTAGGAAGGTCTCTTGCCTGGAGACATGCAACTCAGGGCAGGCTGACCCTCCTCCCCCTCCAGTTCCTGGGCGTTTCTGTCCTCTCATCCAGAGGTTACAGACTGGAGGCCTGCACACCTGTTTTACCTCCCATGTGGTTTTATTTTAAAGAGGATTTTACATTAAAAAATATAGATTTCAAGTTACTTAGAAAAAACCTCAAATTTGTTCAAAAAAAAATCTTAAAAATTGAGTAGATCTGATAACACTGGTCTCCTATCCCATGGGGAAACCACAGGAGCTGAGCAGCAGGGCCCCTCTAGGTAGGACAGGCACTTACTAGCCCCTTCAGTGCCCCACCTGCCCCCACTCTGCCCAGTGACACCCATCCGTTTATAGTGGCTCCTCAGGTGTGCGAGTCTGACTCCTCTGTCGAGACAACCTGCCCCAAATTCATCTTCCATCATGTCACTCCTGCTGCTCCATCTCTGCCATGCCTTAAACATACCTGCCACTGACCCGCTTTCTCACACACGGCAGTCTCCTCCAGTGGATTGCAACCCCCTTGAAGGCAAGAACCATCGATGTGCTTCCAGGAGCTGGCACAGGGTTAGCACATAGTAGGTTCTCAGTGAATGTTGATTGAATGACGAGGCCTATGACCCTGCTTAAACCTTTACTAACCCTTCTTTGCCCTCAGGGTTTGACCCTCACTCCAGATTCTGAGCAGGCCTTGACTCCCAAAGTCTTTCTAAAAGGAAGTGGTGTCATTTTGGATCTGGGCGGAGCAAAGGGCAGGAAGATCAGTTGGCCTTCCTTCTTACTCTTGGAGGCAGCCGGTCTCTGCTGGAAGTGTGGTAACATTCATCTGGTTTTGTTTGGCTTTATTTTCTAATTCAGAGGCATCATTGCAGGGCTGAGGGATGATTTCATGCTTTTTAATAAAGGAATCTTCAAATCAAATAGCCCTTGTCGCTATTCCATCAATCCACAAGAGCACCAGCCTCCGAGATAACTCATTCACCAAGTAATTGCCATCATTCAAGTGTTGGATAGGACATTGTGAGTTGTCAGTTAAGTGAATTTTTGCTTCATCAAGTGCCTTTGTCCCATAAGGTTTATGCATTCTGAAGTCCCCATGAAGCTTCAGACAAGCCAAGTCTAGTTCGATGCCTCAACACCTGCATCCCCCTGCATTGGCCTTGGGAGGCTAAGGCTGCCCTTAGCTCTCCTCTGGGAGCCCCTGCTGGTGTAGGACTCTCTGCCTCTGCCCCAGCTCTGTTAGAACTTTTCACTGAGATGTTGAGGCCCCCTGCCAGGGCCACTCCAAGTCACAGGGACATCATTCACATTACAGCTGTGTGACCTCCTCAGCATAACTCCTGAGAGTACACTACCCTGGGAATGACGTCCCTTGGAACGGTGCAAACGGTTCTGGCACCTGCACAGGACAACAAGGACACATGGTCCAGGCTCCACCTGAGGTCACCAGTGCTTCTAGACCCCAGATTTAGGGGCTTCTCACACCTTATACTTCTGAGCAACACTTGCTCCCAGGACAGCCTCGCCCTGCACACTGTGTTCCAGAGTTTCCAGTATGGAATAGAATAGGGAGCCTGTGAGGTTAGTGAAAGGATCTTGGCCTCCACTTCAGGCTCTCAGAGGACCAGAATTACCACCCCATGACCACCTCTGCTCGAGACCCCAGCTCAGAATTTTCGGTGGCCGAGTAAAGGATTTGTGGTTGTCCGGGCCTAGAAGGGCACCATCAGGGTTGTGAGGTTCGAGATCACTGACGCCCATGGGCAGATTCAGAAGCTGCCTGCACCCTGGCGTAAAGGGTGGGCAGGGCAGACCCAGAGGAGGCTGTCTTACCAGTGACACAAACGGAGGTCACAGACTTTGGAGCCAAAGAGACTTGGGTCTGATTGGGCTCCATGCCCTAATAAATTTATGACTTTGCAGGAGTCACAGACCTTCTTGGAATTTTACTTTCTCAAAAGTAATCAGACCCTACAACAGCTCTGCTGTGAAAGTTCAGTGACAACGTCATCTACATTTCTATCCAGTGGGCCTGGGAGACTATGAGTCAACATAAATGCTTCCTTCCTTCTGCAGGGTGCTTTGTCTCCCTGTCATCCTGGCCCTACGAAATGTCCTGAGCTCAAGGACAAGGTCTCAGTGGGACATGCTTGTATGCTCCCAGGGTTAGTTTGTGAGGGCCAAAGAGGGGCAGCACCTGGCCCCTGTGTCATCACAGAGGCCAGGCAGGAAGGTGAGCCCAGAGCAGAGCATCCCAGACAGCTAGGAGAACTTCAGCTTTGCTGGAAGTGTCCCACAAGAGCCAGTGTGCTCTGAGGATTTTTACCAGCTGTCCAGAATGGTTTATCTCCTTCACCCCATGGATGACCAAGCTGGTAGCAGCCAGAAAGTTCTCTTGTCCCCTGGGGGCTTTAGGGAAAAGACTGCTAGACTGAAAAGCAAACGGGAAATCTGCATTGCTAGGTGCAGGTGCAGGGGCAGAGCGGAGGAGTGGCCTGATCAGGTGGACCCTGGTCATGGTCAGCTGCAAGGGTGGGTGCAGAGGACAGTGGGACAGTGCTCTAGTACAGGGAGAGATTTACCTCATCCTTGATGACCTTGGATGCCCTCGTATTGTGAGTACCTTGCATCCACCTTCCATCAGGTAAACGGCTTGTTTTCCCAACGTCCTGTCCCAGGGGCCACTCTACTTGCAGCCTCCCCCTATCTCATCCACCAGGTGGCCTGTGCTCCCAAGGGGCTGCCCACTAGGACTTGGCTGTGGGAGAGTCTAGGCTTAGATCCTGGTCCTAAAGGCCCCGCAGAGCACACTGCCCCTCAGGATGTCCCTGCGTGCTCCCCCACCCTGTCCATTGGTCAGGGAGCTCCAGGTTTGTCATGAGAGTCTCCCTCATTATGGAAAAGGGAGCTTACTGTTCTAGGAGCTCACTTACCTCACCTCCCTCACCTCCTCCTCTCCTCCATCCCCCTACCCCTCCACACATCAGGTGCAAAGAAAGCTTTGTCCAGTCATCCTTCACGAGGATGCTGACACTTCTCTGCTTTTTTAAGATGTGAGCTCTGGCTGCGGACGTAGCGATCGCGAGCGGCTGGAATGAGTGAATCACTCTTTCACCTGATCGCCCCAGTGATCTGCTGTGCTCCTAGGACAGTTGGGCTCAGCCGACATTCAGAGTGAAGGCTCTCAGGGAGAGGCCAAGGATAGGACTCAATCGAGGGCAAAGGTAGAGTTCAGACTATGACCAGGGTCAGCTCCCCATGTGTGAGTAGGATCAGGGCTTAGCCTGCTCTCCCCAATTCCGTTCCCAGATGGCTAGTGTAAACGATACTTAACATACAAATGGTAAACTTGTTGTTCTCCTGCCTTGAAATCTCTAAAGAAAAAAGTAAGAAAATCTTCAATGGCTACTCATGGCCATTGGGGTTACCAGCAGGACATCTGAGAACCCCGTGACCTCTGCTCTCCTGACACTCACATTGACTCCACTTGTGTTCAGGGCTGACAAGCTGCTCGCAGTCCTGGAAGTGCCAGGTTCCTTCCTGTCTTGTGCTCTTCATGGCTATTTCCCTCATGGTCTGACTGCTTCTCCTCAGTACTGTGCAGTAGTTATGGGGTCGAGCTCTGAAGTCAAGCAAAGCTAGGTTCAAACCCTGCCTTGTTCACTTGCTTGCTGGGGTGCTGTAAGCAAAGAGCTTGTCCTCATCTGGACGCAGAGGCGTTATAACACCTGGGCCAGGGCCAAGCTGAGCTTTGCATGGTGAAGGCACACACAGGTGTTAACATATTACTCATTTTAATCATTCACTATTCCCACCGTGTTTGACATGTTTGATTAGCACTCTGTGTCGCATTCCTACTCTCTCCTGGTGGCCTTGCTGAACTGCTGTGACTGGAAAGCTAAAAATGACACTTCCTAGTCCTATTGCAGCTAAGTCTGAGTAAATGTGGTGCCAGCAATCGGAGGCACTTTGGCAAGACGGGGATGGCAGATTTGGAGGCAACCTATGTGTTCTTTTGGCTGTATACAGCAGGAAAGCCCAGCTGGTGAAATGCAGCTGCATTTCAATATTGAGACTTCAGATTGAAGATACGCAGCCACCAAAACACGACCCCTGAGCCCTGGCCTGGCTGTGGTAGGAGGTGCTGAGTCCAGGGGTTCTGCACTCCTCCCGTGTCCCCACTCTGGTTGGGCTGCTTTAATCGATTACCTCACATTTAGGTGCTTAAAACAACACACATGTATTCTTTTCCAGCTCTGAAGGTCAGGAGACCAAAATCAGTCTCACTGAACTAAAATCAGCAGGCCTGAATTCCTTCTGGAGCCTGTAGAGAGAACGGTTTCCCAGGCTTTTCCGGTTTCCAGAGGTTGTCTAATCCCTTGGCCCACGGCCCCTTTCTCTTTCCAGCCAACTCCTGCAGCCATTATCTGATCTCCTTTTTTTCCCCCTTTCTTTCTGATTCTGTTCTCCGCCTCTTGTTTAAAAGGACTTAGAAGGACTTATTTATAAAGACTTGTTTAAAAGAGATTATATTAATCCCACCTAAATAATCCAGATCATCCTCCCATCTCAAAATTCTTAACTCTCTTATCTGCAATATCCCTTTTGCTATTGAAGATAACATTCACAGGTTCCAGGAATTCAGATACATTTGGTGATCATTCATCAACCTACTACCTGCCTCTCTGATTGTGGCCAAATTAGTAGCCCCCTGCCCGGTCAGTTCTGTGGTTCAGGAACCACATCTCATTCCTCAAGCATGCTCGTTGATCCTTCTAAATATTTTGTAAACACCCAGACCCCTGTATCGAACCCCTTCCTGCTTAAAATACAGTAGTGTCTGTTTCCTGCACCAAGATGAAAATACCAGTATCCTTCAGACTCAGCTCAAATGTCACCGTCTTGGGGAAGCTATCCCCAATTCTTCCAGAGTTCCTTGCCACCTCCCTGAGCCCCACAGCACCTTCTTTTGTGTACATTTACATAAATGTTTATTTCCCCTAGTGGATCCTGCCCTCTCCATCCAAGGACAACCTGAGATGGGACATAAAGGAAGGCTGCATAAAGAAATCAAGTCAAGGCCTTTGGTGGAGAACAGCTGCCTGAGCAGTAAGACCTGGGAGCAGGCAGCAGCAGACATGACCTGGGAAGGACAGGAATCAGCCAACAATAGAAGAACAGAAGCCTGAGATAGGAAAACAAATCTAACCTCGAACCTGCAGGAGCCCAAAGGAAAAGTCAAAGGCATTTTCAGATCCAGAGCAAGTCAGTAGCTGGACACTTGAATTAATGCTTTCTTCATCAGCTCCAGAGCTGCTTCTCAGTCTGGGCCTTTGTGGCCCTGACTCCAGAATGCAGAAACACAGACATATGACAGGGACAGGGCCCAGGACACAGGGGTGTGTGGAGGGTCAAACCTAGAAAACAAGCAGTGAGCAGAGGGAGCACCTCCCTTGACTGGACGCAGAAGAGATGGCAGGACAAGTGATGTCCTCAGTCCACGGCTGGCCTTGACTCTGCCACATTGGGGACAAGACAAACAGCCTGGTCCCAGAACCCAGAAGGGCATGGCCCCTGCTTGAGCATATCTGGAGAAGGAATGTGCTCCTGAAAAGTGTTAGATGTATGCAGCACATCAAGAAAACCGCGTGCCAATGAACATGATGTGGAACTAAGATGAAGAGGGGACAGCGAAGGGAAAGACAGCTCTGAAGAAGGCCACTCCGCCAACAGGCAGGAACTAAAGAGTCTGTGATTGTCACATGCTGTGACATTGGGCAGGCCCCCTATGCTCCCTGGGTTTCAGTCTCTTCCATCTCTACAGTGGAACAGCAGGCTCTGTGCTAAAGGGCTGAGGGAAATGAGGAAAAGGAGTAGGAGCTGCATGAAGCAAGGGGACCGGCTGGTAAAGGCGTGGGAGATCTTGGGGCGGAGCAAGACAGAGGCTCCAGCTGGGGCAAGGACTCAGGTGTCACTAATGAGGTCCCAACAGGGGGCTGGGTATGAGTGAGCTGAGGGGAGCAGACCTCCTCCATTCCCATGCTCAGCGCTCTTCAAATTAATAATTTAAATGCTTCCTGTCAGATTCCAGCTTGACACATCATTAGAGCAGCTCCAGGCTTTAGGCAATGGAGAGAAAACTGTTTTTGTTAGAGACTTTTCGGGGGACGAATTGGATGAAGAGAAAACTCTGCCCCCAACGGTCTCTGCCAGGGCCTCCCCTCAGTCTGCATTCCATGTAGATATCAACAGGGGTTCTCCTTCCAGGCTGGGAAGAGGTGGGGGCATGAGAGGAGTGCTCCATTTCCCCGTGTACCAGGAGGAGGCTGGCTCAGGTGCCAGCCTAGCTGTCAGGAGGGAGCAGCACAAGGATTTGTGCAAGAAGGAGGCTGGAGAGGACTCCTTCAAGTTTCAAAAACCAGAGAGAGGAGCCTGGAGCCAACTGCAGATCCGGAATCCTATGCCCACCCAGCCAACCCACGCATGCGTCCAAGGTGTTGCTACAATACCCTTTCCTCCCAGCTGGGGAGTGGTCAGGCTCAGCCACTAACTGTTCAGGGTCAACACACCCAGCAGCCCATGGCATCCATTACCTCCTTCTAGAGCACAGTCCTTCCCCATCCCTATCAACAAAGCGGGCACAGGCTCAGGAACCCCAACTCCCAGCCCCTGGGCTTTAGGCTTCCCATTGGCTGTTTGGCGGCGCTGTCCATGGTTCAATAGAAACTTCTCGTTTTCAGACTCCTCCCTTGTCAGTTCTCCAGAGCGCTGGCCAGCCTCGGTGCTCCTCCCACCCTTTGCCCCAGCGCCCAGTCCCAGCAACTGTCACACTATCACACCTGCCACATGGTCTGCCCCCTCCACCCCCAGCGAAGGAAGTTCTGAGTACCCACCTCTAGGGCTTCACCCTGATGGCCTGCCTTTAAGAGCTGGAGCTTAGAGCTCATGCCAAAACTCCCTATTAGAAGAAAGTCATTTGAAAGCAATGTTGTGTTGTTACTTCACTGAAGTTGCCGTCATAAATATTTTAAAGGTGTTTATTAGGAAAACTACAGGAGCAGAGAGGAGGCTGATGAGGCTGGGAGAACAGATGCCACAGAAGGTCTCAGCTGCTGTCACCACTGCCACCTACATGATATTTACTCTCTCAGAGAGATTGGGCTTGCGGGGGCTGCGGGGAGGAAAAGCCCACTTTGCTGGGTGGGGGGGCCCTGATGCCTTGCAGGAAGTGGCAACTCAGATACCATATTCCTATCCCAGTAACAGACATGGCACTGAGCTGGGAACAGGTTCCTCCTGGGTCCTCTTCTGAGCTTTGCTTCCAATTGCTAGACAGCTCCTACCCTCTGAGTTCAACTGTACAGTGAAGAGGGTGGCAGGTGTTTTCCTAAGTGAGCTGATCTTTCCAGATTTCTGGATGCTGGTCCTCTCTCCACCTAATTCCCCCAGCCCCGCTAACACAGCTATCCAGGGCCATGTCACACCAGGAGCAGCCAAGTCAGGCAAGGTGTACAGGGCCTGACAGCCATCCCCAGATGCATCTTTACCTGCCTTGCCCAGCTCCAGCAGGCAGAGGGACAGGATAAGAATGGTGTCTGCCTGCTGTGGCATCACCCTTCGTGGGGTGGAACATAAGTGGGAGAACTGTGGCTTCCTCTGATGCAGCCCCTCCCCTTGGGGAAATAACTCTTTCTCCACTCCAAGCCCAAGCCAACAAGCCAATTAAACCCTGAGAATGCAGAATCAATACACAGGCCAAGGGATTACATCGATCTGCTGTGCTGGTACCCAGGGGGCTGGGGCTGCTTCTCCCTGGTACCCAAAGCTCTTTCCACAGGCTTCTCCAGCTGAGCAATGAGCAATCCTTCCTGTCCCAGGCTACATCCTCCCCCACCCCCCACACATTATCCCTCGCTGTCGGCCTCAGTAAAATCTCTCCTTTGTGGGGGCTGAGTCCAAAGCTATCTGCTTGGACCTGTCATTCACACTGCATGGTACAGGGTAGGTGGGCCCCAAAAGGCAATCTCTTTCCACCTCCGTCAACCAGGGAAGGGGTACTGCTCTTGACCCCGTTTTACAAATGTGAGACAAAGAGCATTCAGTACTTAGCTCCCCAGGGGTTCAAAGGTAGCATTCCCCACACAGAGTGGGAAAGGGAAGGGAGCTTAGGAACCTCCAGTAAATTTAAAAAAAAAAAAAGAGAATGACTTGCAATTACCATATCAATTGTTTCTGGGTAAATAGGGACTTCTGAGAGATTTTAAATAGATTATTCCTTTAAATAGGTTAAGCAACCTCTGGCAACCTCATTTACATTATTCATTTGCTGGGAAATCCGTTCTTCTGGGATGTGCCGAAGTAAACTTCACCTTCTTTTCTTTCCGTTCAGAGACTGAGTTAACAGGATTTGGGTATCTGCCCTGGACCACGCAGCGGGAACCCAGGCTTGCTCTGGAGAGAAGGCAGTGAACTGCGAGAGCAGTGACTGAGCCAGCTCTTTATTTAAGGCTGTGAAACATTGAGGTACAAGCAGAGATCTGGGGGACACATGGGAGGGAGCGTGAGGGGTTTGTTTAGCCAGCGGAGAGAAGGCAGATCCAGTGGGGGACCTTGAGCAGAGGATTATAAACAGGATTGAGCATGATTCATGCCACTTATACCAGTCACCTCTGTCCCCTCTCCAGCCTTCAACTCTGCAGAGCCTGCTCCACATATGTCCCATGTCCGGAAGTCCAAGGTTCCCAAACTTTCTCTTGTTGGGCTAATCCAGGTCTGCCCAGCTGCAGCGGCATCACTCAGAAAGGCAGCATGGATAAAGACACCAAGGAATTCAGCATCCTGGCCATGGCTCCCAGGTCACCCAGGCCCTCAGTGTAGTCACCCAAGGGGAGTGGGGTGGGGGTAGGGGTTTTATACCACCTGGCTAGCTTCAAGTTCTAGAATGTTTGCTGAAGCTGCCATCTGTGAGCACATGAATTTCAAAATATTGAGAAAATTAGAGGAGCAAGAAGTTGTGCATTCATTCATTCGCCGGACATCACACTAAATTATCTTAGCAAACGAGGCAAAATGTCAGTTCAGTAGTTGGCAGAGACACCCCTTCCCTTCCACCCAACACCCCAAGAGAAAAGGTCATATTCTACAGGAAGTTTTTTGGAGAGAATATTATCACAGAAGAGGACAAAAAGCAAACAGGGTGCAGACCAGGACCCAGGTGGCTGATGGCCTATGATTTTTGTGACTGAAGATCAGTTTGATCCTGGATAGGTAAGTTTTGAGAGAGAAGAAGAGCTAGAAGCCAGAGCCCCTGCAGAGTGAGTCGTGGGAGGCCTCAGGTAGAGAAAGATGCTAAGATCAGTCACTGTGGACATAACTCACCTGCAGCACAGTAGAGACCCTAGGAGATCCTGGGTCAGAAGCAAATTCAAAGTGAGAAGGGAAGAAAGCAAGGAGAGTAAGAGGGCTGCTTCCCTGAGCCTCAGTCTCTGAGCGTTGGGACCCACACCACTGGAGAACACAGTGCTGGCGAGGGAGCCACCAACAGTCACATGACTGCACATCTGGAGGCCTGGCAGCAACAAGAGAGAGAGATAGGGAGAAAGGAGGCAGCGTGAGGGCCCATTTCCTATACTCAAGCTGAAAGGAGACACCACCTGTGGCTCCTTCTCTGACCTTACTCTCTGAGAACCTGGGTGCCTGACCAGGTTGGGGTTGCTGATCTCCTCTGGACCTCACAACACAGGAAATAGGGTCCCCCTCTTCTCCACACTGAACATGAGCCCATCCATCCTTAGCCTTTGCCCAGCCTTCCCAGCACATGTATATTCTGTGCTTCCTTTGATGGGAAAGCAGCCGTCAGTCTGACTTGCTGATCATTAAAATAGCTGGCTTTTCTCAAGGGCCTGGTCTCAAAAGTGTGTGCTCAAGAATGTTCCTCTGACTCCTATTTTGCATTAACTTATAAGTCAGGCTAGAACCCCTGGGGTCTGCACAGCACATATGCAGCAATAGTCTCCACCAACTGCATCAGAACTTCTAGGGGTGCAGCCCATGCACAAATATTATTAGAACCCCTGTAAGTGATCTGAATGTGCAGACAAGGTGAAGAGCTCTGGGCAGGTGGGAGCTGTGGCTGCGTCACAAGGAGCGGATCTGTCAGGATCAGGAAGGTGGGAATCTGGCCTGTTATGAGCTGAAGCTTCAGGATCCATGCCAGTGTCTCCATCTAGAAGGGACAATAATGAAACATATCAGAGGAGAAATCCCATCAGCTGAGGGAGGTTGTCAGGGGTTTGGGGGAGGCATTTGGCTGTCGAGATGCTGTGGAAAGGCTGGAGACAGAAGTCACAGAGTCCATCTCTGAGGGCTGGGCTGTGTCTGCCTCACAAGACCCAGGGTTTCCTGTGCTCTAAGAGCAGCACCTCATTAGTGGTGACAGTGTCACCATAATTACCTGTGACCGGTGGAGCCAAATGGCTGCTGTGAATGCCCTTTTGCTCTGAGGCACCTGCAATCAGCTGTGCTAAACAGCCTCCCCCTTCCACTAGGGTCAGGCCTTCCTGTGCTGGGCTCAGCCCTGTCACCCCCACCCACCTCCCACACACACATCAAGCAGGAGGCAATGCAAAAATAAGCCACCAGAATAGGACATGTGGGTGGGGCTACTGACTGGGCAGGGACTCCAGGGCACATTCTAGATTCTGAAAGTGTTCTACCTGTTGATGGAGATGGTACATGGAGAGAGGCTTGTGCCAAAACCCATCCAGCCGTACACTGCAGATGAGCCTCTTTTAAACACTAGCTGCATGTTGCACCTCAATGTAAGAAGTAAAGAGGAGGAAGAGGGCCAGATAACTGACTTGTGAGAGCGGCAAAGAGACGCAAAAAAGTTGCAGGACAGTATGCATCATTTCATTTTTTTGTAAATGAGCCTAGAGAAAGGCTGGAAGGACAGCACCCTCAATAGTACTTCCCTCTGCTAGGGGTGGGCGGTGGGCTAAAGTGGAGAATATTTCTCTAGTGTTGGCATTTTTTGTGTTTGCATCTGCCCCCAAACATCATGTCCCAGCGCCCCCTTTTCATGCAGCCACAGGCTTCTCTGTGCATCCCTGTCGGCAGAGGCAGGGCTTCGAGCTACTCAGGGCAACTCTTGGCTTTACAACAGTTTAAGACTTTGCAACAGTCTCTGGACATTGCCCAGCCTGTCATCTGCCAGGGGCTCTGCTCATCATCCCCTGCGACAGTCCTCCCACGACAGTCCTCCCACTTCGTTACTGCCTCTTGGGACCAGCAAGATCAGGA
>RJWH01001729.1:0-121717 GCA_004363575.1 Solenodon paradoxus | reverse complement strand
CCGGGAAGGGCAACTGAAGTCCAGTGCGGGTGATCCGATGGGCAGTGCTGGAAGATGATTAGTCTGCTGGGATGTGCATAGTGAGTTTGCATTTATTTGATGAAGAGTGAACCTGCCCATCTCAACATATCATTTTGTAAGTTGTTACCTCAATTAAAAACCAAACACACACACACACACACACACACACACACACACAATCTACTTTTCTCTGGGGCACTGGACATGGGTGGGGGGAACTTGGTGGTCACCTTCCAGCAGGTCCTAACTTGCTCGAGGCCCCTCCCTAGAGCCCCGGGCAGTGTCAGCCTATCCTTGCCTGTCCAACAGGAAAAGCACCTGTTACCAGCCTGTTTTATAGACCAGCAAGCAGAGGTGCAGACAGCTGACTCTGCTCCATCTACAACCACCTCAGGACAAATACCACTCACGTGTGCCCAGCACTTCACAGTTTACAGGGTCTTCTTACCCAGTGCCTTGTCCCATCCTCACAACGACCCTGTGAGACAACTATGACATTTCCCCACGTGCACTGAGGTGCGCTTAAGGGGGAGGGAAGTTAAGGGGCAAAGGCAGGCGGAGCCCCAGCACAACATTCTTTTTTGTTTTTAAGGAAAGGGACAGGGAGGAAAGGTGAGTAGGCAGGCAGGCAGGGAGAGGAGGAAACATTTTAATTATTTTTATTTAGCTGTTCATCTTGATTGTCACTCCACCCCCGTCCCGCCTCGGGGTGTACGGGGACTGCGCCCGAGGGACTTACTCACTGTGGGCGCACCAAGTCTTCCTCTAAAGCCCACGACACCTCCAGCGGGACTGCAGACAAGCAGCTAGTCTCATTCCTAGGCCATGGACTTTACACAGCACTCCAGCCTGGCAGGAATGCCACATACTTTCCAGGGGAGGGCTCATGCCCCTATCAACTGATAAGGCAATTAGAATTCAGAGGAGGGAAGACTTGGTGAGAAGCAGAGCCAGGAACAAAAGTCAAGAGTCCTGAACCCCAGTCCAGGCTCCTCCTGCTGCCCAGGCCCCCAAAACCCTGTTTGCAGGTTCTCACATCCGTGAACCCCAACCTCTGGAAACCTGCCTGCCATGTTCACTGCCACTTCTTAGTCTTTAGAGGTGGTGAAAAAATCTCAGGTCCATTTTTCCGACATAAGAAAACTCAGACTGGCACGCCCTGGTGGAGTATGTTAGCTCAGCCACCTCCAGCTGAGCAAAGTCCACAGATATACCTGGTTTCGTTTCCCAGGGTCCGGGGTTAGGGTGGGCCTCTGACTCCAACCTGGTGTCCTTTCATTGGGTCAGTGGTTTTTAACTGAGGTAACAACTTACAAAATTATATGCTGAGATGGGCAGGTTCACTCTTCATTCTGCATGCAGAACTCCCTTCCTGGTGTCAGTCTCTCACCTGCACATGGAGGACTGGCAGAAGCCCCAAACAAGCCGAGGGCCCAAGTCTTCTGAGACAAACGTGAGGAGACCCAGTCCTCCCCACTCCGGCCTGAAGTGTCCAGAAGGGAAACTTCCTGCTGAGTTCTGGTGCTCTCTCTGCTTCCACACACTTCCAGAGAAAACGTTTCTAGAAAGGCATTTATTTTTCCCAAAACACACCCTCAGGTAACAAAATTCCTCAGTGTCCACATTTAAATTAGAAATCCCCAAGTCTTCCATTCCTGGGGAGGGAGCGATGATGGGAGAATCCTAACAGAGACTGGGGCAGGGCTGCCCAGGCCCCAAAATAGCACCGTGGTAGGGGGCTGTGTCCCCAGAGACCCACCCCCAGTTCTAGTGAATGAGTGGCTCCAGGCTTCACCTTTGCTGTGACTCCGGGCCTTGGCCCCTGCCCACCTGTTCACACTTGGAAAAACACTTTGGAAGCCTCCAGATTCTTTCCTTGGGGTGAGAGGCCCAACCCTCCCTCCAGGCTTCCATCCCCATGCAGCTCTGGGTAAGGAATACGGAGCAACAGGGTGAGGCATCCAGGGAGCAAAGGGTACAGTAGGGAGCAAAGCAGGCATCCCACTATGAATTGCAGGCTGTAGCTGGCAGTTATCTGTTTCCTCCCAGTGTCCCCACAGAAGGGCAGGTTCCTAGAAGGAGGGCTTTGTCTTTCCTTGCTGGGTCCCCAGCACCTAACAGCATGCCGGCACCCATGCATGCTCCATGAAAAATGCTCAAACAGATACACATAGGAGCAAGCAGAGGGACAAAAGCCGACCCCAGGAGATCACATGAATGCCCAGAGACCCAGCGTGACCAGCACGTGCTTCCTGCAGGGAGGCTCACAGGGCACAGCCCAAGGCACCTGGAAGAGATCTGGCCAGAGGCAATACAACGCGTTCCAGCACGTGCACCGGCATGTCCTGGCGTGCCTGGGACGGGGGCCCGGTTTTCACTTAGGACAGGAAGGAAAAGGACGCTGGGGCTAGAGCAGAAGGCACCTCCGGACTCGAGGAGGTGGGTGACTGGCAGGTGGGAGAAGGCGCTGAGAAATGACAGCAGATCAGGGCCACAGGAGAAATAAGGCGAGGGGTGACTGTGAATCGTGTCTGGAGAAAGAAGGCAGTGAGTGGGTCTGCCTGAACAGTGTATCCTCTGGAAGAAGAAAGGCAGCCAGGTGGTCCAGGCACATGTCCACTGATGTCTGCACAGTGTCCATAAGAAACGTGGCAGCAGGATGGCTTCTGTATTGTGTCACAGGAGAACTAAGGCAGCAGGATGACTTGGGAACCACATCCATTGGAAAATAAGGCTGTGATGGTCTATGAATCGCTGCCTTTGGAGAATGAGTAGACCCACCAACGTGGGTCCCATCTGTGGGGAGCAGGTTGCCCCCAGCTCAGACTCAGGCCCCAGTGCAGCCAGAGGCGGGAACCCCGAGCAGGTGCAGCAGAGCCCTGGTCCTCACGGTCAGGCTATTTCTTGTCCATCATCTGCATTTCATGATGGGAAGGGAGAAAGAAGGGAAAAAAAGCATCAGAATGCCAGTTCTGCCTCTGGGAGTGTGCCAGAAGCCCGGGTCACGTACTTCAGGGTGGGGAGCAAGCGTGAGAGGGGCCACCGCAGCTCACGAGCGCCCCGTGCTCCACATGGCCTTCAGGCCCTGACAAAGGCGTGGGACCTGCACACTTTCCTGTGTCACCAGGAGTGTGAGGCTGCTGTCTATGGAGGGAGCAGCAGGTCACCGGTGAAAGGCGACTGTCACCCCACCACAGCCTCACACACAGGTGCACACACATGCACACATACGATGTCAAGCGCATCTTACCTTCTCTGCTTTCAGTGTGCTTCAGAGGCCGCAAGGCTGCAAAAACAGGGATGAACACAAGAGTGAGGAGGCAGCTAGGAAATGTAGTGGGGCTGGCGGCCTGGCAGAGGGACTGGAGCTGAAGACATGAGGACTGGAAGGAGCCGGAGGAGGCAGCAGGGTAACACTGCAGCCCCAGGGAAGGGGCTCTAGGCTGCTGTCCCATGTCCTAGCTCTATTCTGTGGCTTCTCACTTTCCTCTCCAGGCCTGTTTTCCACATCTATACAATGGGAACCACCTGTCCCTCCAGGAAGCTGGTCATGTGGAAATGCAGTTTCCTTTACAAATAAGCTGAAGTAAGACACTAAAGGAGGCTACAGAGGTCCCTGGGTGGGTCCAGGATCACATGGGGCTGACACTCTCCAAGCCACCCACTTCTCCCCATACTCTCCCTGTACCGACTCCATCTGCTCTGAGCAGGCCTGCTCCCAGGTGCTCTCTACATGCACCACATCCAGACACTAAAGGCAGAGGACTAACTGGTGGACTCACAACAATCCCCAGGTGTCAATCTCCTGCCCTTCCTTCTGTGGACGTGGAGAGAGAACTGGCCCGATGGCTTAGCAGGAACCTGCCTCTCCCCTGCCCAGAAGTCCAGGCAATGAGACCTCCCGTGGAGACAGACACCAGTGCCTGAGACCCTACTAGTTCATGTTCCCACAGCACTATGCTCTTTATAAACCACCTTCCTAACCAGCTGCTCCAGGGAACGTCAAATCAACCCTCTTCTGCCATCAAGGTAGAATAGGGATGACATTTTACAGGGAGGAAACTGAAGCCCAGAACCACAAGGCCCTTTGACCAAGTGACATACCTCTCACCGGATGGGACTGTCTTAAAGGGTTTCCCTCACCACAGGACTCCAAGGTACTGAGCACTGCCCAGGTGCCAGGCACGTGCTGGGCCCTGTGTCGACATTATGCCCTTCCTCCTGAGCCCTTGCTCCTGCCAGGAAGCCAGCAGACCCCCCCAGTGCAGGGTCACACAGGGTAGACAGGTCTGGTCGATGGGTAGCAGGAGACAAGCAGCCACACTGGGCGGAATCAAGGTGGATGGGTCTCCAGGCCTAAAGCTAAGGACCAACCTCGAGGGCTGGAGGGTTTCAGTCCACATGACAGACTTGGTTTAAACCCTCAATTAAGTGTGGCTCCTCCAGCTCCTGGAATCCTCTCCCAGTCCCTGTGTCATTCCTTGAGACAATGAGGCCAGCTCAGGGATCGCACTTACCTGTCTTGGATCCTTCTCCATCCCCATCTGGGTCCTCAGCTCCTGAAAGAGCAAAAGACTTTCTTGGCCCCACTTTCCTCACTACCCTTCCCACCTGGAATGTAGGAGACAGGTAAACAGGCCTGAGCCGCTCTGACCTGTGGCCCAGATGCCAGGCAGAGTCCGAGGCTGAGACCAGTGCAGAGCAGAGGCCTCTGGAAGAATGAAAGGCCCACAGCCCAAAGCCCACCACTCCCCAGCCAAAGACCAGCTATCTGCCCCTCCAGCAGCCCACCACCTCACCACCTCAATCTCCCACTGCCACTCCCCGGCCTGCCACCACTCTCCGCCTACACACGCCTCCAGCCATCTATCATCCTTCCACCAGCCCACCCACCCATCTGTCAACTGACCAGTCTTGTCCCCATTCACCAGGGCACACTCCTTCCCACTGCCATGCCATCTCCCTCCTCTGGCTATCCATCTACTCATGTCCCTCTGCATCCCTCTGTATCGACTCGCTTGCAACATCCACTCACTCATCCACCACCCACCAAGGTCAATTCACACACCCGCCAAGGTCAAACCACCTCCCAGCTGCCAAAGTCAACTCCAGCCGACAAGTAGTAGCTGCTGCTGACCCTGTCCACTCAGGAAGATACACCCTCTCACCATGACACAAACCCACAGAGCACTCACCCTGTGCTGCTGATGCTCCACACCTGCTCTCTGTCACAGACAGACTCGTGCAACTCACACCTACCTTCAACCTCTCATCTCGCTCCACTCCCAGTCACACACGACACGCCATATTTGCACACTGATGGGCAGGCTCATGCTTGTACATACATACCAAATTCAGCCTTGAGATCACACACACACACACACACACACACACACACACATTCACACACACACTTTAGCCCCATCTCCACACCCATACCCCTTCTCATTGGAAAGTGACACCCACACTGATGTCACAGACACGCCAACATACCCAAAGGCACATGTGCGCATGCACACACACACACTTCTCACTCACCTGCATTCTCCTCCTCACAGCTCTGTTTGATCTTTCTCCAGCACACGAAGGCCAGGGCCACCAGCAGTACAACGAGACAGACAGAGAGCCCCACGGTCGCCCACAGCGCCTCTGGGGGGAATGCCATGGGCTGTCCTGGGAGGGGAGATGGGGAAAATGGAGAGAGGCTGTCGTGTCAGGGCCCCCAAGACCCTGTAGATAGCACCCTCCAACCCCAAGGTGGGAACAGGGGGCTCCCACCCTTGCTAAGCCTCAAAACTATGGAGAGAGCTCACATAAGTTCCCATCTAATCATCCAACTACTTTCCCAACCTTGACACAGCTATGACTGGTGCGTGTAGGGGACATGCCTCAGCTTGGCAGGGTTAGAGTCTGAAGTCAGTGGTGCTCAAGAACTTTCTATGACTCCCTACTGACATAATTTATTAATGCCTCAATCTTCCCAGGATGGCTCAAGGCCTCTAACATCTGCTGCTGCTTACCCCTCACCACCCCAGCCTTCCTATTCTATCATAGGAGCCTTTGCCCCAGCTCAGTTGCTGTCCGAAACACTCTCTACAGACAACTATCTCCTCCCAACCTCTGCACCATTGCTGTCAGTTCCCCCTCCCTAAGGAGTACCTCCAAACTCGCCTCCCAGGCTCAAAACTCACCTCCTCAGGAGCCCCTCCCTGACTGCCCCAGCCCTACCGGTGCTATCCCTGCTCCCACAGATTAGGAGTCAGCAAACGATACTCCGCAGAGCCAAATCTGGCTCGTGGTCTGTTTTTGTATGGCCTGTGAGCTGATATGAGCTTTCAGTTTGGTAAAGGGCTGCCAAAGAAAGGGGAAAGAGGAGAAGCAGGAGGTGGAGCAGCAGTAAGAGATGGCACGTGGCCTCAACACCTAAAATGTTTACTACCCAGTCCTTCACAGAAAATGTTTCCAGATCTGCATGTAGAGATGAGGGTAGGCACTGAGGGTGCCCGAGCCAAGGTTCTAGGTTTAACCAAGAGGAGCCTTGCAGGGGAACGCTCCCATGAAATACCAGGGGTAACTTGTATTAGCTCCTGGCAGAGGGATGCAGCCCATGACCAGGTCAGGGCCAGCACTGCCTGGTCCATCACATGCAATCCCTGGCCCCATTGGTCCTTGGCAGAGGCCTTGAGGACAAAGAAAATCTTACAACACATCTAACAATGAGCGTTGCTTGCCATGCCTTTGTAGCTGCCGTGAGTGCCCAGGGACAGCGGATTCCGACTGTCAGTACAGACAGCAGTGTCAGGAACCCTTCATAGCACAGGCCCTGGCACAGAGGTGGCAAGTGTCACAGATGTCACCTTCAATGGGCACAGCTGGGGAAGCTACTGCTCTGGACACGGGAAGTAAAGGGACTCATCACATGGAAGAAACCCTTCAAAACCCAGGGGGGTCTTCTGCAGCAGAAGAGGGAGAACCTCAGAAACACTCAGGGGGACAGAAGGGGCTCCTTCTGTGCTTACCCCCAGGCTGGAGTTGATGCTGGAACACAGGTCAAGCTTGCCCTGAGAACCACATCTGCAGGCTCCAAGTCCTGCCCGTGAGCCACAAAAGCCCCTCCCTGTACAGCATACTCAGCTCCACAACCTCCAGCAGATGCAGGAGAGATCACTGGAGGCTGGAGGACTGCAAGTCTGAAGCTCAGAATGTTTTACAAGGTACAAAGCTGCCCAAAGCGAAATACAGGCCAAGGGCTCCAAAGTAGGCCAGCCCCGCCCAAACAGAAACAGGGCAGGGGTGGGGAGGAGGACAGGAAATTAGGCTGAGAGGCTAAATGTTGGATTATGATCCTGATTAGACCTTCAAGGATAAGTTTCAGGAAACCATAAACCCTCAAAATGTAAGTGCAAACTATCACATTTATCATTTATCCAATTTCCAAAGAAATGCCTGACCCCAAAAGAGGGACCTTGGGAAAGTTCTCTCTTCAATCTGGGCTTCCATCTCCTTGTTTCCAAAATGAAAGCACTTTAAACATTAGCTACTAAAGTTCAGAAGAAGCTTTTTCTCTTTGGTGTGGTACAGTCTCTCTGTGGTCACCAGTAACCTCCTGCGCAGTGCGGCAAATATCCAGCCCGGTGCGCAAAGGCTCACGGGGTCCAGCTCTGGAGCCTTCAAGGGCCTCTCAACTCTACCTGTCCCTGGAGACCTCTGGCCGCTCCAGCCCATTCTGACATCAGCCCCCTTCTCTGTACACTTCATGTTCTCTGTCAATCTCACTCGGAAGTCGACTATCAATATCTCTTGTTCTCTCCTGTAGACATGCCGGTTGGGTGGGAAGTGAAGGGAAGGAAAAACAGGAGAACTGGACAAAATGACTTCCTGACTGCAGAGAATACAGTTTGGCCCCAGGGGAGGGATTGAGGAGCTGACTGAGCTCTAAATACAGATGAAGGCTGCCTCTCTAGGCCTGAGCCTGCCTCACACTTCCAGTCACAAGGGTGCCCACTAGGATGGGCACTAAGAGAAGGGGAGGGCTCCTGGGCTACCGCCCTAAAAGCAGAGATTGAGGAAATCTCAAACTGGCAGCATCCACATAGTGCTTGGCCACGTGGGGGCAGCAGAGATAGCCCAGTCATTCCACAGTGACCTGGGTCAAGTTCAACTCTAGAGAAGCTGCTATTGACAAAGATGAGTGGGACTAACCATCTGGAGAGGCCCAGCAGTCTCTCAGGGCCTCAGAGTTAGATGGTGACCCTGGATGCAACACTTTCCCATCTGGGAGTAGTTCCCACAGGAAGGCACTACCTAACCATGTCCCCAGGCCAAGGCCTAGAACTCCAGCTCACAACTTTGGATTCCACACAGGTACTCACTTCCCTAAATGCCACCTAAGGTGCTTTCAGAAGGATAAATGTTGCAAATGATTCGTATCAGCTCGGTAAAGTCAGTACCTTAAGGACTTCTTGGTGGAGAGTTTGCAACAACTGGAATGAATGAAAATGACTTTTAAAAAGTCTTCTGAGGTGTGCCCTGGTAGAGTAGTGATTAGGTCAGCCACCTCTGAAGCAGCGCAGTGCCCGTACATCCCAAAGACCGGGGTTCACGTCCTGGGATCAGGGTGTGCAATCAATGTGAACAACCAAACAAAATAAAAATAAAATGCTTCCTCCTCCTCTCTACTAGCCTTCATTCCTGTCAGCACTTTTGAAAAAAAAAGTCTTCTGACTGCCCAGCCTATCTAAATTCCAGCTGAGAGTCCAGAAAAAAGAAAGGCCGAGGTTCCCTCCACCCTTCCCCAGCGGCTGATCTGCCCCCTACCTGTGATGGTGACGGAGCCCTGAGCGTCCTGCAGCAGCACGGGGTTGCGCACGAGGCAGCTGTAGGTGCCATTAGCGCCCAGCATCACCCTCAGGACGCTGCGCACGTCAAACAAGCCCTGTTCATTGGCCATCTGCGACGTGGTCACGTTGCTGGTCAAGGGCGCACCCTGCCCGTCCTGCCAGAACACTTCGGCCTCGGGGTAGCCGCGGTAGCTGGAGCACGTGATGGTCACCGTGTCCCCGGGCCTCAGGTCCTTGTTGGGCTCCAGGGTCATGCTCGGCTTCGAATAAGGAGCTGCAGGATGGCAAAGGGCAGAGGTCAAGGTAAAGCAGGGGTAGGGGGGCAGAGTGCAGGAAACGGGCACCTGGACTGTACGTACAGGGGTCCGCACTGGGCCGTGGGTTAGGGGCTCTGGGAAGAATGAGGGCCGTGCAAGGGGAGCACGGGCCCTCCTGGCGCTCACCCGCCACCTGCAGGCTGACAGCAGCGCTGCCGAAGTCCCGGATGCTCACAAAGCAGGTGAAGCTGCCCTCATCTGCCACGCGCACGCGCTGCAGCTTCAGGGAGGCGTTGCCCTGCACCAGCAGGTCAGGGAACAGCGCTGTGCGGTTGGCGTAGGCGCTGCCCTGGTCCCGGCCCTCCGCGAAGCTGTGCACCAGCCGCTTGGTGTCGGTCAGCTGCCAGATGAGGTTGAGCTGCTTCAGGCTGAAGCCGGGCTCGGGCGAGAAGGAGCAGTGCAGGGTGGCATCGGTGCCCACTAGGGCCACCACGGGGTCTTCAGGCACCAGGACCTCCACAGCGCCTGGGGGTGGTGAGGACGGGTGGGCCGGTGAGGACAGGCGGGGATGTTCCAGACCTCCCTAGTGCCCTTCTCTTTCCAGGGTAACTCCTGAGCCCCAAAGAAAGTTCATTCGATCAACACGAATATAGCAGGCACTATCTGCCAAGCTAAGAGTTAGGAATCCAACAGAGAACTAGGTGTATGTCACACCCAAACGGATTTTACATTTTAGTGGGGCAGAAGGACCTGGTAACGAGCAAATCCTCGTCAGCATGTGGTTAGAGATATGAAGGAGGAAGACACGGCAATGGATAAGAAAGGAAGGTGGCAGCTTTGCAAGTATCAGGCGGGGACTTTACGCCTGTCTGTGCTGGTTGCACTTTCCCATAAGTCTCTATTATTTTCATAAACCGAGCAGCGGAGTCTAAGAAAGTACGTGCCAAAATGTTAGTAGTGTTTTCTCTGGATGAGAAAGGACCACAAGTGCTTTTTCTTTTTTGTCCAAAGTAACATGATTCATTTTTATACAAGAAGGTAAGAATGCCTGGTAACCTTAAACATGGTCAGATACATTCTCTCTAAAAATATATTAAGCTGGGATGTAAAGGAAATGAAAAAGAGTCAGTTAAATTCAGGTAGAGGAAACAGTAGGTGGGAAGGCTCAGAGGCAAGATGGAGCTTGTCTGGGAAAATACCAGAAAGGTGTCTGGTTGAAGCCTTGAACGGTGGGCCCAAGCCAAATCCTAGAGGGCTTTGTGAGACCATAGGAATTTAGGCTTTTCTCTGTGCAGTGGGATGTCACTGGGGGTTTAAGCAGGTTTAATCTGGGTAACAATGCTTAAAACTCACTCAGCTCCTCTGTGCAGAGTGGATTAGGTGGCTATTTCTGTCCCTGTAAGAAGTGATGATCTGAGCTTCAGAGGTGGAGAGAATGTGACGGGTTCAGGATTTATTTAGGAGGATCAATGGGTGGATTCCAGTTGAGGGGAACACAGTGACAGGAATCCCAGCAGTCTGGGATCAACTCCTTCCTGGAGGCACGGGTAGCATATCCAGAGAAAAGCACCCCGCTGAAGTTCCCCTGCCCTCTATCCTGTGGATTTACCCTACTGCCTCGCCACACAGTCACCTGTCTTCATTCCAGTTCTTCTTTTAGAACTCTGGAAAGTTAGGCAGAATCCCTGAGAGCCTTGCAGGGGAGAGGGGGGTAGCATGCCTCCCACCCTGGCACTGCCATTCTTGGGTAATTATTAGATTCAGTGTATGCTTTGGACACCAGCAAAGCAGGCACAATCAAAAAGTGTGAAGATAAAAATAACTTAAGTGTGAAGATCAAACAGTCTTGACATAAGTTTATTGACTACAGCACCCATTAAAGGCTTCTTGCATGTAGAAAAATAGCATTTTATGATTCACATTTTTACTGAATTACACACAGCGAGAGGGTATCATGCATTGAGATCTCTAAAGATCTTAAGCTGTACCCAGATCTCTAGCTGCAACCCAAGTTTTCTCAGGCCAGCTCTCCAAATGTAGAGCAATTGGGTCAGGGTTTTGAGGGATGAAATCTGGACAAAGCCCTGTCTCAAGAGAAATCACAGCCCCAGGAAATAGCGGTGTTTCCTCTTTGTGTCCAACAGATGGCGCAAGACACCAAGCCTTATAGTCTCCCCACTGGAGAAGGCTTGTCCTCAGAACACCGATTAGGATTTGAAATATGAGGATAATGTGATTAAAGTTGCTGCCGTTTGTGAATGCTAATTCTGTGCCAAGCGGTGTGTGGAAAGATTGACATTATTTATTCAACAGGGTTACTGAGCTCCTACTATGTACCTGGCACCAATTCTGGCACTGAGGATAGACCCTGCTCTCTGAGGTCTGCAGACAGTGAGCAAGGAAGCATAAATGTGTCAGATGGAGATGAATGCTGGGAAGAAGTATGATTAAGGTTCAGGGTAGGGAGGGATGAGGGCCAAGAAAGACCTGCTGAGGAGGTAACATGTGAGCAAAGACTAGAATGAAATAAACGATCAAGTCATGCAGACATCTGGGTAGAAAGTTCCAGGCAGAGAGAACATACATGCAAAGGAGGGAGCACAGCATGATCACATACAGTGTTCACTCTACCTTGTTAAAGAAGAGGAAATGGGCCCTGGGAAAGTAAGTTGCCTGTTGGATCTGGAAGTAGAAATGAGCATGGACGGGCATGGGGAAAAAGGGGAGGAGGTTCACCGAAATCCTCCCCATCCCTGCTAGACAGAATTCTCAGGAGCCCTGGTGGGAGTGGGCGACCCCTCCCATCTCCAGTCCCCACGCTGCTCCCCTCACCTGTGAGACAGAACCACAGTGCTCCCAGGGTGGTGGCCACACACACGCCCGTGCTGTGGCTTCCCCCTTGACACGCCATCTTCCAGGGAGGCAGCTGACAGCTGGGCTCTTGGTGGTGCAAGGCCCCTGCCTGTGAGCAAGAGGAACAGCCTTTGGTGAAGGCTTTGTCTCAAAAGGTCTTCCTGGGCCCTCCTCACCTCATCACTCCCGGTACCAGCTTGGAAGAAGGAAAGTTCTCCCTCCCACACCCCACAAGCCCCCACTCTCTGGAAGGGATTTTTTTCAGGGGAGCATTTTTCCCTGCCGAGGACAGAACTGAGTCACTGGAAAGCTAGAGCAGGGGAGGTGGTGCAGGGGACCCACCCTTTCAGCACGAAGACGTATGTGTGCAAATATCAGGATGTGGAGGCCAGGCGGCACGTCAAGGTAAGGCTCACCTGCTGGAACAAGGGTGGAACAATCTTCCAGGAGGCGCTGAGGCTGGAGCCAGATTTAGAGATAAGCTAAGAGGTCTGACATTTATGCTGAAGGTTGCTGGGAACCACTGAAGATTCAGGAATAAGGGAAGGATATGGTCAGAGCTACGCCTCACCAAGATGACTCTGACAGGACCTGTAGGATAATAACTACTGGACAGATAACGTGCAGCAGGTCTGGATGACAGTGACAGCATCAGGTGTGGGGAAGATGGAGCAGTCGGGGGCAGGGTTTTGAGCCCCAGTGACTGGTGGGGGACTCACTGAGAGAGCAAGGGGGGTTCAGTGCCAGGCTTAAGGCTGAGGTTAAGCAGTGTTTGTGCAGAGACTTCCGGGAGGATGCTGGAAGAGGGGTGGAGAAAGGACGTTTGCTAGTTTAACACATGTATGTTGGTGACTAAGACTCCTCAGAAGGGAAGAGGCCAGGATGGTAGCTGATCCCCACTCCTAGGGCTGGAGTCAGGTCTAAGTGAGAGGAAGGTCTGCGGCCACGGAGACTAAGAGACCTAAGAAAGGCGGGACCCTGAGTCCAGCCTGTCCCCTAATCCTAGCTGTCCCAAGGTGTCTGACTTAGGCAGGCAGCACCCATTTTCCTGTGTCCCACATCTGCTATATCCGATCAAGCCACATAACCAGTGTCAATCTATGCCCCCCAATACTGGACTGATGAGACTATAAATTATTTCAAGGGGCGCTCTGGTGGAGTAGTGGTTGGGTACTGTCCACGAACATCCCAAGGTCCTGGGCTCACATCTCCAGTCTGGTGGGAACAACCATGATGAACAACTAAATAAAAATAAATAAATACATATTTCCTTAAAAAAAAAAAAATTCACATTCTGTGAGCCACTTGGGAGACAGGCTATATGATGTGGTCCCATTTTGCAGAAAAAAATGAATTAAACTCAGATAGGTGAGATGACATGGTTAATGGGCTATCACCTGCCAGTTTGCATAGCTGAGAAGTGAGAAGGATTCGGGGTCCCAACCTCCTGTCACCTCCTCTCTGCTACCAACAGTCATTATCATCAACTCCAGGCACAGACACAGGGCCTCAATTCTTCCAATCTCGGCCAAGCACCCTGTCTGCCCTACACAGACACACATACACACACACTCACGAGCCGCAGCCAAGGGAGTCCCTTGTCCAAACCGGGTGCATCCTGTGCAGAGCCCCAGCTGCCCACAGTGGGGAAGCCCTGAGCAGCCACTTCCTTCCCAGATGCTTCCTTCCAACCCGCAGCCTTCGAGCATGGCCACAGCTGAGTCAGCAGCTGGCCTGGCCCATTCATAAAGGCGCCCCAGGTTGGGACCACATCCTGCCCTCCAACGACCACCGCCACCGCCACTCCTGTGGTCACAGGGAAAGCGGGCCCCCCCAGCCCCCACTGAGGAAGCAGCAGGATTACGAAGCCCCCAGATTTCCAGTCTTTCACCCCTAGACAGAGCCAAGGGCTGTCACAATCTAACAGGGCCTCCTCCCGCACCCTTCCCATGGTGCTATGCCCACCATCTCCCCCTGATCTGTGTGACCAGGGCTCCTCTGGCAAAGACGGCCCCCCTCAGCTCTGCCCTCTTGCGTGACCTGCACTGCCTGCCTGCCTCTGCCAGCTCTCTCTGAAGTGAGAGAAAGGGGCCCAAAGTCTGGTGTTCTCGTCCAGCTCTGACAAACTGCAGTGCAGTCTTACCAAGTGGCTTCCTTCTGAGTTCAGTGTTCTGATCTATAACAGAAGAGCTGTGTTGGACACTGGGGGAGCTTCGCATGTACGTAAACCTCCACTTACTAGATCCTTAAGATCTAGGCAATCAGCTGCCATGCTGGTCATGTTGAAATGCACAGAAAACTGAGCCAGGAACTACTCGATTTCCCCTTACACCTATTTTCCTCTGTAGACTGTTTAGTTAGGTGCATGGCCACTTAGCTAAAGACTACCTCCCTGGGCAGAGGGTCACATGATCACTTTCTGGCCAATAGGATGAGAGTGGAACTGATGTACAATTTCTGGGTCATGCCCTTAAAGAGAGGGAGCATACCCCCTTCTTTTCTCCCCCTCCCCACCACTGACTGGGACACCAACGTGGTGACCCATGTGAATCATGTTGCCAAAGGCAACAGGCTGGGGACTGCAGAGCAGCAAGTCAGAAAGACCCCGAGGGACTGCAGCATCAGCCCTGGGCACACCCAGACTGTCACATGGGTGAAAAGTGTGTACCCTTTTCTAGTGTAAGTCACCGTTATTTGAGGTCTTTCTTAAGCATAGCAAATAATGATTTTCAGAAGCCATCTCTTCTCTCTCCCTACCCTGTGAAAATTGCCTCTGCTTAGGGCCGCAGACGGCAACCACATCTAAAATAGGTATTTCCAAGCAGGAACTGGAGACTGTCTCAATAGAATCACTCAGCAATGCCTTGGGCCAGTTTCAGAGATATTTCAGGGGTGGACACGACCAGGCTTGGTATCTGTTTGTATGGAAAGGAGGGTCTGGACAAATGGGCAAATGTGTGCAGACCGAGGGGGAGACCTGGAAATAAAGCATGAGGAGGGGAAGAACATTCTTTCTGAGCATGTGCGACCCACCATCCATGCCCAAATGTCCAGAGGACTCTGTCCAAACACAGAGCCAGAGCTCAGATCTGAGCGTGACAGAGAATCACCCATACCTTGTGGTAAAGTCAAAGTTGAGGGACTTTGGGACAAAGTTGAGGGACAAAGATGATGGAACGAGAGGAGGCCACACAAGTTCTGGAGAAACTGCAGAAGTTAAGGGAACAGGGAACCCTTCTGGCTGCCCCCACCACTTCTGTTTGCCCCACTGAGATGACAGGCACCTATTCCCACCCAAGGCGGTCCCCTGACTTTGGGGCAGCTCTCATTGGTGATGACTCTCCTCTGGCTCTCAGGGAGTCTGAATCTCTCCAGCACAGCCCTCATCGGTCCTTACCTGATGCCTTGAGCCACACCGAACAAGTCTGCCACCTCCCTTATGACAGCTCTGTTGAGTGTCCCATCTTTCTCTCCTGGATGAGGCTACCACTGGTCAAACTTATCAAGCTGCTCATCAAAGTAACCCAAACAATAGACTCAAATCTGCGGCCGACAATCACACACTGCCAATGACCACACCTTGGCCATCTCTTCTGCGGGATGGGTGGCTGTTCATATGTCACTACTGTAACTTTCCATTCAGATAAGCTAATTCTATCACTCTAGCTACCAAGATTTTTTGGGTCTTGTGTTTTTTTAATTGAGGCCAAATATACATAACACGAAGCTGACCACCGTACATTTTTAAGTGTACGCTTCAGTGACATTAAGTATGATCACAGAGTTGTGTAGCCACGCCATCGTCTTCTGAAGCACTTTTTGACAGTTCTTGGGGCACAGAAGGTGCTCAATAATTTTTTGGTGGATGAAAGCAAGAATGAACAAGTTTCACCCCAAAAAGGATGATACTCCCAACTCTGTCTCTGTACCATCAGGTTCTCAGGGAGAGGCCAGGAGGCGGAAAGCTCGATGTCACAGGGCCTGTCCACCACCATCGGGCTCCCCTGTGCTGACACCCAGCTGCCCATCTACCCGCCTCCTCCCCACGGCTGTCCTGAGATGTGTCACTTTTTCTGCAGGGACCAAAGGGAGAAGAACCAGGAAAAGGTTTCATTTGAAGAGGACTGGCTGATAATTGGTTCTAGAACTTTATCAGGGATTGAGGGCAAAGTCATTAATCTACTGCTTCCATAATTACCTTCACCCCCATAAATCTGGTTCTTTGCCCACATTAAGCCATCCAGCATTCTTTTACCCATTCATGCCACACTCACGTATTCAGCATCTACATACCAGGCATTGTACTAGGCCTTACAAACAGAGATGGAGAGGCAGGTATATAAATATATAACTACGGACATTCTCATTCTTAATGTGGGTTTATTACTCTACTTCCTAAAATACCCATGTTACATATATTAATTTGTTTCTATCAAATAATTATAACACACACTAACATTGTTGAATGTCTGCTCTGCACCAGTTCATAGACATCTGAACTCCTTTAAGCCTTCCGGCGAATCTTTGAAGCAGGCACTATTATCCCATATCTCAAACAAGGAAATTCACATACAGACATGTAATAATTTGCCCAAGGTTACAGATTTTCTAAATGGCATATTTGAAATATCACATTTTGATAATAGAAACAGAAAAAAGATTTGGGAAACAAATATATGCAGGTTTGATGCAGGTTTCTACCAGGTAGGTGGGAGTGGAAGGCTGAGTAAGGACCACAGAAAGGAGAAGGGATTTCAGGCATGGGTGTGCGTGCGTGCGTGCGTGCATGCGTGCGTGCGTTCAGGTGTTTTCAGGGATCTTCAGGCTGGCTCAGGTAGGTGTGGAAGTTCAGCGTTGTTAGACTGTGACAATCTTGATCAAACTGGGACCTGTGGTAACCCTATTGAGGCAAACACACACCTACTCCACCCAAATGTTTTAAGCCAAACATTTATTTTTTCTTAAGCCAGACTGAGGTAGGTTTCTGTTACCTGTAACTAAAGGAGTCCTGGAATGTACATCCATTCATGTCTTCGGTAATTCACTTAACTATTTACTAAGTACCTGATGGGTAGGTAGGGCAGAGAGAGATAACTAAATTATGAGTCTTGAATTTTAACAGGGAAGGTGACCACACAGATGAGCCCCTGCAGTTCAGAACAGTACACTGTTTAAGTGAGCAAAATGACCCAATGTTAAACCCTGAAAATTGACCCAAAGCCTCCCAAAGGGTCATGGGAAAGACCTTGCAAAGGCACTGGGGTAAGAAGTCGCTGGCAAGTTGGAGGGATTGAAGCAGGTCAGTATGGGCTGGTCCGAGGTGCAAGATGGTGGTCACAGGAAGAGAGGTTAAAAGCAGGAAGGAGCTAGAGAGAGCAGGATGTTTTGTTTAGATTTTGTTTGCAGGTGACAAGGAAGAAAGGATTTTAAATGGAGAAGTGACATTTTTGCTTCAGGTAGGTTCAACATTTGATTAATTGATTAATATGTCATGTTAACCTTAATGACATTTGAACTTGAAAGGAAGATGGGGGAGAGAGGGGATTGTTTAATTTTAAAGAGGAAGAAAGGTTTGTGTGCCCTGGTGGCTTAGTAGTTAAATCTGTGGCTTCCGGTAGATGCAATCCACATACATCCCAGGGATCTTCTTCTCTCTTCCTGCCTTCATGCTGATAACTCGCCTCTATTCCTGTCTGCACCTTTCCTTTAAAAAAATAGGAAGACAGGCAGAAATACAGGCAGGCAGGCAGCAGGTGAGCAGCAAGAGAGAGGAGGAAGAACTTTATTTAGTTGCTTATTTTAGTTGTCCCCTTGGTCCTGGGCCACGAAGCCAGGTCCTTGGGCTACTCCACAGGCACAGGATTAACACCTGAGCCACCAGAGAGTGCAGGAAGATATTTTTTAGGTTATTAAAAATAAGAATTGATGGGGGAATTTCAGGTACCAAAGAATTTTTCAGACCATACTCTCCTGGAGATGCTCAAAACAGCCCACTCTGCCTGATCCAGTATTGAAACTTGAATCAAGTCAGGCAGGGGTCAATGAATTCTACTAAGGTCCAGATAGTTAGCATATTTTAAGCTTTTTGCATGCCATCTGATAACTGTCACAGCTACTCAACTGTGCCATTGTAGCAGGAAAGCCATCACAGACAATGTATAAATGAACAGGCCGAGCTGTGTTTCAATAGGACTTTATTTATGGACACTCAGCCTCGAACTGCATATAATTTTCATGAACCACATGAATTTTTCCCAACCAATAGAAATGTCAAAAGCATTCTTAGCTTGTAGGCTATGCAAATTCCAGAAGATCTGGCCCATGGGCCATAGTTTGTAGAAATTAGTTCATAGAGTCGTTAACATCACTGTTCAAGATACCCAAGTAGCTGCAAAAATGTGGAGCAACAGGGAACGGGTATATTAACAGTGGCGCATGTATATACTGAAACGACACAGAGTTTTCAAAAGAACATGTTCTCATGTGGAAATAAGTCTGGGACATCTTGTTGAGTGAAGAAAGTATTGTGAGCTGTACAATCTCATTTCTGTATTAACAAAATGAAAAGTCCCATGATCCCAAATCTAGTCCCCTGTGTCTCTCTCTGTCACCTGTGTGGGACTGCAGCCTGGTCCTTCTCTGAAATGGAATCCCTGTAGCTTGCTCCTAGACTCTACTCAACTCTGTTTTTCCTAGATGATTTCATCCATTCTTCTGGCTTTAAATATCACTATAAGCTAGCAACTCCCAAATTTACTTACCCAGTCTGCACCTCTCATCTTAGCTCTTAACTTAGACCCCTGTATCCTAAACATCTCTGTTCCACTGACCATAGGCCTCTTCCTCTAACGTACCCTCTGGACTCCTGATTTCTCCCCGAAACCTGTACCTTCCCAGCGATTCCCATTTGGTAAAGGCCCACTCTCCACCCTCTAATCTTGCCAGAACACTGAGTTTCTCTCACTCCTATGATAAATCAGGAGTCTGCAAACTGCAAACGATAGCCTAAGGACCAAAGCTAGCCCACCGCCTGTGTGGTGCTCTGCTTCTTAGTTAAGAGTGGTTTACCTTTTTAAGTGGTTGGAAAAATCAAGAGAAGATCCTTGTGTGACACATGGAAATTCAATGAAATTCAAATTTTAGTGTCTATAAATAGTCTCCCTGGCACACAGCCTCGCTTCATTCATTTCCCTACTGTCCACGGCTGCTTTTGTGCCACACCAGCAGAAATGAGTGGTTACAATAGTCCCAGAGCTGAACGTTTTTACTTTTGGGCCCTTTGTAGAAACAGACTGCCAAGCCCTGATGTATCTTTACTCTTTCTCTCCACCTCTGCTTCTCTCTTCTGGTCTACACCAAGGTGCCACCATCTCTTGCCTAGATGACCAAGTGTCAAATCCTCTTCACTGATCTCCCCACTTTCTCTGATCTCCCCACCCAGTTCTATATTCCAGTCTAAACATAGCAGTCAGAATCACTACTATAAAATTATTTATTTTCACGTCCTGTTGGCCTACTGGTTTAGACCACTGTGGCGTAGTCCACATACATCTCAAGGTCAAGAACTGGGTCAGGGGAAATAATTAACATCCACTATAAACAACTCAGTCAAATAAATAAAGTGCTTCTTCCTCCTCTCTCTTCCTGCCTAGCTACCTGTTCACCTTCATTCCTGTCTGCACCTTGCTTTAAAAAAAAATGTATGGCTTCATGTCTTCACTTTCAATATTTAACCAGCTCCTCCAGGATCTACCAAGCCCTCCCTAGTCTGGCCTCGCCCACCAAGCCAGCCTCATTTCCTTCCACCTTCCCCTCCCCACAGCAGGCCTCTTCCAGTTCCTACAACAGGCCTCTTCCAGTTCCTACAACATGAGGCCAGCTTCCCTACCTTTAGGGTTTTTGCAAAGCACTGTTTCTTCTCCTTAGATGATATGAGTAACACCTCTTTATATCACCTTGCAGAAAAGTGGGGTCAGAGGTCTTCCACTCTTAAGGAAGTCTCCGGTATTCATTGTACAATTTGTTTTCCTGGTGTCAGACTGGAACCTGCCTGAGCAGGTTGTACTGAATCCTTAATTCTAGCAAGGATTTGGCATGGAAGCCATGCTCAATGCACTGTTCGCTGAATAATGTGTGCATGTGTAGTTAACAGAGAAAGACAGAGACAGATCTGGAAGTGTGCAAGTAACCTGAACCCTGTTATGTGGGAATGAGGTTAAGAGTCTGCCTCCACAATAAGTCTGTAATTCTTTTGCAATTAACAAAAGAGAAAAAAGGAAACCAGAAACATCAAAGCTGTAGGTAGGTTTTAGCCCAGACTCCATCGCTCACTTGCTAGGCTTCCAAGAGCAAGCCCCACCGCCTCTCTAGTCCAGGCCACCATCCAATGCTGTGACCATGATCACATCTTGGGCTGGTGTTGTCATGAGGCTTCATGGAAGAAGTGAGCCTGAGGTTTCAGAAGACGACTCTGAAGTCAGAGACAGGTTCAAATCCAGAATCTGCCATGTGACTCTGGTGAGCCTCAGTGCTCATTTATAATAGAGAGTATAAACTGCACCACAGGACGATTATAGGACACAAGTGAGCAAAATGATCTAAACTGACTTAATTAGGACTAGACAACCTGTAAACGGATGGGGTTTGGAGAGGGCCAGGGGTCTGCAGAGTTCCCAGGAATCCTGTTGACATTCCCTTTTCCTGATCAGATGAGTCAGTTTGGGGCTTTTGTGTTCCAGGGTGTCTGCTGGGCACTACTACCCAACCCCGTGATCCCACCCTAGAGAATAAATCAAGTCTTCCTCTCAAAGTCATTCCTGACTCAAAATGAGTCAGAACAGAGTACGTCATAGGGGCCAGGCCAGCAGAATAGGGCCAGCGTTTTCCCTCACAGTTTTAGGAAGAACCAGGAAGGCAGGAGAACAGGACAGAGCAGAGGCCCTGGCCTTCCCAAGGCACACCATCCCACTGACACCCTTGCCCCCACTGATGTGGGGGCATCAGACCCTGGGGAGGCAAAACCATAGAGAATCTGCCCATCTCAGTGGGTCTGCGGACATGGTGAGACTTTTGCTGCAGCAGCTGGTCTGCCTTTCACACCATTCTCTGGTGTCACTCTGAAATGAGTCTACATCTTCGAGGGCTCAACGAGCATTTGACAAGACAGTATGACACCATTTTGGAACTAGAAGCACACATAACTGTACATACACGTGGGCAGAGCATCATCATCATCGTCACATTCGGCACAGGCCCTGAAACAAGTGGAAGCTACACTGCGCTTAGATGCGGTCCAATCAGAAGAAGAGACAGGAATGAAGTGGGTGTAGAGAAGACAGGAAGGGATGAGAGACCACAAGAACAAATCAGAGTGGGTGCAGGGTCAAACCCTGGTAGACCTGCAGCACATACATCTGCATTCACTCACCCTCTGTTGAGTCCTTTGGTGCCCACCTAAATATGTCTGGAAATCTCATCCCTTCCAGGACCCTTCCAGGCCTTACTGAAGGAAGGATCCACTTTCTCTGGTTATGTTCTGCTTAAACACCTCCCCACCTCCAAATCTTTAGGTCTCTACCCTAAAGGAGGCTCATCCTAGCAGAACAATTCTGCTGACCCCTCTCCATCTAAGCAGATTCCCTGGCTTTCCCCAGGGTCTAGTAGGTGCCTCCAGAAATCTTAGAGCCTCTTAGAATTCAGCTAGCCCAGCATGCCCTGGTGGAGTAGTGGTTTAGTTAACTGCCTCCAGCTGAAGCGTGGTCCGCATACATACCAAGGACCCAGGTTTGTGTCCCGGACCAGGGAGTGCCTGCCCTCACCTCAGCTCCCCAGATGAGCTCCCTCTACCTCCCTGGGGGACCCCTTAGCATATCTCACCAGGCACAAGAACCAGGTGATGCCTGTGCCTGCCTCCAGAGTGACAGAGAGGCAGCTCTGGAGGCAAACAGCATCCCAGCGTCAGCATTTGCCAGTTACTTGTCTTTGGGTCTGTGACTTCCCTTTTCAGGGTCTCAGTTTCCCCATCTCTACAACGGAGCAACTGATATATCACCTCATAGGACTGCTATGATGATTAAGTGAGATAGTATGAAGCATCCATGAAGCATCCAACACAGTTCTACCCCCAGAGCTGAAAGCCCACTTTAGCTCCTCTGGGGAACATCATGCAGGGGTGGCAGACAGGGAGAGCAGGCGAGGGCTGCCTCTCCTGGATGTGTGATCCAACTGAATCACAAGACCAAAGGATCACGTGGACCAGTTCCCACCCTCTCTTCTTCCCCCAGGCCTCCTGCCCTGAGGATGTGGGAAGTGAACAGCAGTGAGAAGAGGCCCCCTTCTCAGAGGACAGCTCAAGGCCATCAGCTTGCCTGTCCACTGGCTCCTCCCCGGACCCCATGACTCAGGTTCTGTGTGGTCATAATCGCAGAGGCTCCCTGGATTTTGGGTCATTTCTTCACACAGTCCAAATCCAGTAGGTACACCCAAGAGCCAGCCAGCAACGCCAGAGACTTGTTCTACCCTTTCTAGGTGTTCCTTTGGGTGCTGCGGAAGCCCGAGTCACGGCTCTGTGATCACACTGCATCCCTAACCCATAACAGCATCGCCCAGCTCCTGTCTAACCCAAATCTCATTCTGAAGATGAGGATTTATGACTGAGATAAAGTCACAGTTTAAGCACAGGGGGCATTCCCAAAGGAAACTCACAGGCATAAGGACACAGCTTCCTCAGAGGGGCAGTACTTCTGTGACCTTTCTACAAACATGAAAGCACCTAACTGGGTCTCAGGGCTCTGTCTCTCATTCAGCCACACTGTCTCTATTGAGTGTCTGGGCAGAGCTCGGAAGGTCAGGGACAGGAAGGAAAAATGGGTCTTCGACCCCCTGACCATCTGTTCAGCTGGCAGTCACACAGCCTTCTCACTTTTGGGAGTCCGGAGTAAACTGGAAAGTTCACTCAGGCAGGCACAAGAAACCACCAGTAATATCACTGAAGACTGAAAAGAACACCAAAGATCAGTCACGAGACCACTGAAAACGTGCCGAAGTCACTCAATGCACAGGTCACTCCTCAAGTGTCCCCGGCCCCACAACTCCCTAATGCAAAAACGACATTCAGGAGTAGAAAAATTTCGTTGATGTTAGGAGTGCCCTGATGTAGGACTGATTTATTTTATATCCGAGAGAATGACTTGCACCCTCAAGAGTTAACTAAGTATCAGCACTTAAGCTTGAGAACACCAGGCATTGGGGACATGTACTCCACCAAAATATTCCCATTCCCAAAAGAGCTGGACCTCTGAGTCACTAATACCCCACGGGCCATGGTCCTCTGCACCCCCATGCCATTCAGATCAGCCCAACCCAGCAGACATGTTTAGACTTCAATTTCAAGTTTAAACTTCAATTTCCCTCAATCTCCAAAAGCACCAGCCTACCTGCAGGTGCCCAGATGACAAGCAAGACTGCACAGTCTCAGATTTCCTAGGATTCTGAGAGGCCAGAGGGAATTAGAGGAGGCTGAACTAAATAAAGCCCTCCCTGATAGACAGAACAGCTTCATTACTTTCCAAGATAGAAGCTGACTACTAAGGACATACATGTGTAAGAAAAGAACACAGGGCTTTGAATGAATGACACAATCAGACTCCTTTACAATGATCCTCATCCAATTTGAAGGTAAATCGTGTTTCTCAAGTAAGTCAGACAAACCCTCCCACACGCGGTGTGTTTTGCTTTACTATTTGCTGAACGGTTTCCCTCAATATTAGATCCCATATCCCAGTCATCCATCACGCATTTCTCATTAGGGCAGGTTTGGCTTGGAAATTAATCCCCTTTCTGGCAGTTCTCCCCCTTAGGCCTCCAAAACCTGCCAATTCCGGAGCTCAATGGTAATTGAGGGCCACGGGGCACTGGGATTCAAAGCCCTCCCCCCCTCGTTGCCCCCACCCCAGGTTCCTATCTTCCTGCAACGCCCACTGGCGCTCCCCCAGACCACCACACCATCTCCCCCAGACTCCCCAAGTCCGAATTGCCTCATCCCTGCTTTCTCCATCTGTTCTTTGCCCTCCATCTGCCTCTCCACCCAACACTAGTCACTCCTTCTGTCCCTACCTGTTCTAGGAACCTGAGCCCCTCGTGCCCTCTTGCTGCTTGTGGAAGTCGTCCAGCCACTCTCTCCTTTAGGAGTGGACCCCTTGCCACAGCGCCTCCCCTCCTCCTCCCCGCTCTGGCCACCCCTCACCACCACCTCCGTCTCCCCGAGACCTCCGTCTACCCGAGCACCCCCAGGGCCTCTCCGGCGGCTCCCCGGGTGAAGGCAGGTTCCAGAGCGCCCCAACTCTCCCAGAGCGGGTAGGTGTGGGGGCTAAGGTTGGGGGCGGGGTTGGGCTCTGGCGCCCCCCCGGCTGCCTCAGGGCCCTAGAGCCGGGGAGGCCCCCGGGTGCACCGTGCCCCCGCGCGGAGGCCGGCGGGGTACCCGGGGAGGGCGTCCGGGAGAGAGGGAGCGCCGCACTGCCCGCTCCGGCCGCCCGGCCGCAGACAAAGGCCGCAGCACCCCACCCGGCCCGCCACGCAAGCACTCACCGCGCGGCTCCGCGCCGCCTCCCGCAGCCGAGGAGCCGCCGCCGCCGCCGCGAGGCCGGACCCGAATGGGGGTCGGGGGCGGCCCCGGGAGTCCGAGGGGCGGGGCGGGGAGGGGCGGGCTGGAGGAAGCCGCGGGCCCGGAAAGGCGGTCCGGGTGCGCCCCAGAGGCCGGATTGGCCCCGCGGCGGCGGATTAGAGCAGAGACCTGAACCCGCCCGCTGGGCAGGGCCCGCGGCCTGGACCCCGCCCCTGACCCCAGTCCAGACCCTGGCGGGGAAGACCCGGCGCTCTGAGAGAGGGGCGCTGGTCTGATCGCTGCCCATCCCCCTACTCCATTCCCACACTCTGGGGTCCAGTTTATTTTCTGCAAGGGAGACAAGTAACTGATCATGGACCACCCCCATGCTCAGGGCAGCTGGTGGCAGATCCAGAGCTGAATCTCTCCGCCCCAAGACCTATGCCCATTACATTCCCCCCTTCGCCCCTTACCCCACCCCACCCCACCCGCTCTGGCTGGTACCGAGGGCCAAAAAAGGGTTAACTGGAATGCGGGGAATTAAGAGCTGCAGGGAGCTCTCTATAAATACAGTGTCGTGGGCGCCTGAGCCAACCGCAGGGTAATTTCCACTGAGCTGGCTTTCCTTTTTTCCTTCCACCCACGGCCACCCCACCAGCCCTGCCGTCAGTCCCGTGCCAGCTCCTGGCCAGATCAGGCTCCAAAAAAGGGAGCCGCTCCGACCCTCTCGGCCTTGGGTTTTGTCCTTATAGAACCCAGCTCCAGCCTGGTGGGATTAGGCCTTTGCCTGGGCACTTCCTGTCCCTGCACTTGTTCTCTTACCTGGTCTTCCTCAGTCACAGATAGTCACATGAACGCGTAGCAGGCTTCTGTGGGCCAGGGTTTGTTGTAGAAGCATTCCTGGCCTTTATAACGGCCCACCAGCTATATAACATTGTCTCCTCTTTACAGATGAGAAAACCAGCGCTCACAGCAGGGCTGAAAAGGGCAGCAGCAATGTGGGAGAGAACACGGGAGGTACGTGTGCATACATGAGTCTCTGCATAGGTCAGCTCTGCTAAGTTCCTTGTCATTTTATCTCATCTAATCTTTGCAATTCAGTTAGATGCATGCCATTATTATCCTTTTTCTTAGGAAATAAAGAAATTAACACACAAAGAGTTTAAGTCATTCACTTGAGGCTATCCAACTATTAAATGGAGGAACCAGAATTTGCTCCCTCACCTTTTAGTGCTGAACTCATACTTAACTGTGGGGCCTGGGGTGGGCAATTGTGTCTGGGTGTGTGTGTGTTTGTGAACACATGTGAGCAACTCTTTGAATCTGAGTCTATGTGCACATGTGTTTCTGGACATCCATTTAATAGGGATTGTGTCTGTGTGAATGCCCACAGGGATGAGGCAGTGTTCCTGGAACTTAGTCTTCCCTCCAATCCACTCTGCTCCCCCTGCCCCATAGGGCTTGGCCAGCCTGGGCCTAACGTGATAGGTCCCCGCTAAGTCCCACAACCTGGAGGAGAAGCATCCTAAGGAGAGGCGTTCCCTGGCTGAGAGAGCAGGAGCTCTGCAGCAGGATCCTAGAGATGTCATTGGAACTAATCTAGAGGAATTTACTTTCCTCCTCTTCACCAAGAGTCAGTCTTGTGCTTTGTGACCTGCAGCATTGACACAAGTCCTGTGCTAGAGGACTTCCAGTCCAGCAGGGAGGGCATACTCAAGAGTAATGGACAGTGAGGGAACAGTGTGGGATAGTTTGTAGTGGGGGTCGGGCAGACTTTGATCCTAAGTGTTTGGGAGAACAGATGAGGAAGGAAGGAAAAGATTCTTGGAATCATTCTTGGAAGCGATGGTTTCAGAGGGTGCTGATCCCCCAAAAGGCAGGAAACAGAGTTTCTGCAGGACAGAACCAGCCTATGGGAATGTCCTCAGGTAAGAGAATGTCTGTTTCCAAAAAAATACATCTCTCAGACTTCCTTGCAGCTAGAAGTGATCAGGTGACCCAGTGTGTCACTTTGGAGAAAGCTCGTTAAAGAAGTTAGTTTATATTTTGGAAAACAACATGGTGATGCCTCAAAAAAAATAAAAATAGAATTACTGTAGGATCCCACAATCCCACTTCTGGGTATATAACCCAGAAGAATTGAAAGCAGGGTCTCAAAGAGATATTTGTGTACTTGTGCTCATCACAGAATTATTCACAACAGTCAAAAAGCAGAAGCCACCCAAGTGTCCATCAGTGGATGAACAGGTAAATAGAGGTACAATGGAATATTATTCAGCCATAAAAAGAAAGGACATTGTGACAAGGTGACAACATAAAGTTACCTTGAGAACGTTATGCTAAGTAAAATAAGCCAGTGATGTGGACATTGACTGCACAATAAACTGTGACATACTTGATACCAATACATTGTTCACTTAAATATTGTGAAGATCGGGTGCACCCTTGTGACTCAGGTGCTGAGGCGGCTAAGGTGCAGAGCCTGTAAAGCCCAAGCCCCCGAGACTGAGGCCTGGGGTTCAGGTCAAAACAAAACAAAACAAAGATGATTAAGATAAACGTATTTATATTTTACAATTTTTTTCAAAGGCACTGACTTAGCTAACAACTATCTTTGTGTTTGGTCTTTGTCTTTGTGCTTGAAGTGCAGACAGAAAACCACACGTTACAGCAGTCATCTTGCAACGCTGAGGACAAAAGCTAAGGATGACAGAGGAGAACGTCAGAAGCAGCCTGTTCCAGAAGCATTATGAGGCTGTTAGCCCAGCCCCAGATGTTTCCAGCCCGTGGCCCGGCCCCTTGGTTGCCCCTGCTCATGGTGTTGATGAGGGAGGAATGATAACCTCTCACAGTCCCCGCAAGGAATATCAGACCACTGTCCTGGCAGGGTGGGGTGCAGGGGTGTCTACCCTCTAGTTACTTTCCTAGGACAGAAAGTATGAGCACGTGGTAAAGTCAGAGACAACTTCCTTGTGCCGACTTTGAGATGCAAAAGGAGAAAGGAGTATCTCCTATTCAAATACACTTAAATCAAGAAACTGAATTCCTTAAGCTAACTTTAAAATGGAGGTAAACAGACTTTTTTTTTAGTAACTTTTTTAAAGGAAAGGTACAGGCAGGAAAGAAGGTGAGTAGGAAGACAAGCAAGCAGGAAGAGAGGAGGAAGAAGCATTATTTATTTAATGTAGTTGTTCATCTTGGTTGTTCCCCACAACCCACCCTCGCCCTAGGTCATGAACCTGGACCCTTGGGATGAATTTGGACTATGCTGGTTAGAGGCCACAGACTTAACCACTAACCCACCAGGGCTGCCTAAAACAGACATTTTTGACTAATTAGAACAATTAAGTCACCCATCTTTCAGAAAGCAGAGATGTTGGCCTTCTTCACCTGAAAATGATACTCATACTCTAATCATCTCCATAAGAAAGAAAATTCAATTCTTGGCAGTATAGTGGGTTTAAGGTGCCATTTGGGTATTTTTTCCAGGATCTCTGTGACACCAATTTCTTGGCCTTGGCCTCCTTCACATTAGCACCTGAGCTGTTGATATTTTTAGGTCTCAGGTCCTGGACATCTTGACAAAGGCCACCCTTTCACCCTAATCCCACCCATCCACTCATTTAGGGCTCCCAGATCGCCGTCCAGACCCAGCCCAGATTTCCCGCAAAGACGGAACCCAGTGTGGGCTGAACTTGATGTAGCGCAACCGCTGCAGGCCTGCTTTCTTGTTTCTATTCCTGACATAGGGGTGTTGGTGCAGACTTTAGGTCTCTGGACCCCAACACTTTAAGCTGGAAACATGTGGTGCAAAACTAATAGCAGCACCCTGGAAAAAAAGAGAGGAGCTGACCCTCCAAGGAGGATTGTCCCGAACACCCCTCCCCTGCCCCCAACAACTTATATGCACATACCTCACAAGATATTGAAACATAGCCTAACCAGCTTTGTGTAACTGGCTGTCTTCATCCCGGGATCTACTATCCCCTCTTCTTCCCTGCTCATCCTCTGCATTATCCTTCCTGCCCCCACCCCACCCTATCCCTGCTGGGATCACTCAGTCCGCACCACTTTCCTTTTTGCTCTCCACAGCCCAGACTTCCAACATTCCCAAAAGCCCAGTCTATGTCTCATACAGGATAGGGATGGAGTTTTCAAAAAGTTACAAAAATAAAAACTGCATCGTGGAACCTGGGAAATCTCCTGTCGCATTAGGAGTTGTTTTTTTCTAATGACTTCAATCACGTGCATACAGTTGAGTTATAAAAACTTGGTCAATTCTTGCATGGCCCTGAGAGGGCGCACCTTCTTCAGTTTTGCATCATTGGTGCGTCATAGGCCCCAGCCCTGGCCCTGCCCAGAGGTGGCAGTCTCAGAGAAGAGAGCACTGAGCACAGGGCACTGTTAAGAGTTCCAGCTAGAAGAATAAGATCAAGTGCCGCTAGCTTGGAGAACAAGGGTCCCAGAATCAGAAGCTGGCGAGGGAGACCCACTTAAAGATAGTAATAAACCACTTACAATCCAGAAATCCTAACTCAATCAAGAAACTAACCCTCAACGTTATTATTGCTATGTTCGTCACAGGTTCTCATTGTGGTTACTTGTTTTTAGTTGGGCTTGAAATACTGTGCCAGGGCATCTTGAGGACAGTTTACCTAGTCCCAGCCCTGGTATGGACACAAGAAACGGCTTAACCTCCTAATGGTGAGACCAGTTTATTCAGTCTGCCCTAATGGGGCATTCTTAACCTCACAGTTCTTCATGTCCGTCCCTCATTTTTAGGGCAGGACCACTGACTGCTGATCTCCGTCCTCATTCCCTTCCTAGATTCTTTGAACCCACTGCCCCTCTCACTGGAGAAACACAAAATTGCCTTGCACCATATTCTCCGTCCAATGCCTGTCCCCACGCCACCCCACCCCGGCATTCTGAGAGATCCCCCTGAACAGGATCTCCAGATCATTCTCTTCCAGTCTCCATGCCCATGCTCCTGGCATCCCTAGGTGTTGTAGCTGAACAAACCCTTGACCTCTGGTGGAATGACTGTTTTAACCCTGGCTGGAGAGAGCAGCAAGTAGACAGTAGGCTGGACTCCGGGATACCAGGGCTCACCTCCCAGCAGTCCTATCTGAAGTTTTTTCCCCCGTGACCCTATAGCAGACAGGACTAAAAAGAAGCAGGCTAGCACCATGGACAAGCCTCCTGAAAAGGCTAACCATTTTGCTTCTAACTTCTCTATTTGTTTCGTTTTCTCCTCTGGTTCTTGTAACACTTGCCATCCTGGGCCCCCTCCTGGTGATAAGTGGAAATGCAGCCCGAGAGGATGTCATCCTCAGCCCACCCGAAGTCTACAAAGCTGGTCCTCAAAGTCAGTCTTGGGGTTGGAAGAGAAAGTGGGAGGTGGGAAGGGAAAGCAACCTGGGCTGGGACCGGACTGTAGAGGTCAGGAAAGGGCTCCTAGAGGAGGTGGGCTTATAGTTGACCTTGAAAGATATGATGATTTGACAAGTGAAGGACACCAGGGTTCTGTCCAGATTGGTGCTTCTCTAAGACAATGCACAGTCTGGCAAGTCCTTGATCTGATTCCCCTGGTGGTGTATCACATGGGTCTGAGGCCAGGGAAGGGGTTGGGTGATGGAGACAAAAGGGAAAATTTCACCCTTCAGAAGAGCAGGTCTGAGGAGGGAGAAAAGATCATCTGTACCCACCATTCTGCCTGCCCTCCAGTGCAAAAATTATATTTAGAATTAGCCAGCTGGACTCGGTCTAGCTGATCCCCATTTTATTGGCAGCATTCAAAGCATCATAGTCGAGAGCCAGTTGAACATAGTCCTTCTTTTCTCCATGAGTTCTGATCAAGGTGTTGACTTTGGACACATCAGTGTCACAGAGCTTCTTCACAGTCAGTTTGAACTGGTGTTTTGTTGGTCTTGACGTCCGCAAGGAACACAGTGTGTTGTTGTCTTCTGTCTTATTCTGAACAAGGAAGTAGAGAAACCTCATTTTTGCTGGAATACTCTGTAAACCACAAAGCCTGGGGTCCCCACTTAGACCCGCCCAGTAAGACCTTGGCTGGAGGGGTTTCAGTGAATCTGCTGAGACCTAGGAAGAAGTTAAATGTCAAACAAGTAGCTTAAGACGTTTAAGGTGTGACCTCAATTTAGGGTGAGACCTCTACTTCTGCAGACCGCTTCACTTGTCAAACCGTTTATGAATATACCCTGACACATCCGGAAAACAAGGTAAACTATAAATACCTTGTATTATTTAGGTTTGGGACCATTTTTGCCCCTACAGCCGCCAGCTAAATAAAGCTCCTCTTCAAATTATCTTTGGTTCTGGTGTGTCTCTCTGATCTCGTTGGCTACTTTGTAACATTTCATGACTGACTCAGGGGTTGGGGGCAATTTGATGATGGCAGAGTAGTCAGGCTTATGTCTGCTGGGGGGCGCTTTTCCAAGGATATTGGACTGCCTTCAGAGCCCCGGTGTCTAGGGTCATGGGAAGGTGCGTGATGTGCAGGTGTGTGTCTGTGGATGCTATCTTGGCCTTCGCTTTGGTTTTGGCTTTGGGAGGGGCACGGGATTCCTTCTTTGCTTTTGGCATCATCTTTGTGAAAAGTTTAAAACATTTCTGCTTCTAGAACATTCCTCCTTCTTGTATTTCTTCTTATTTTACTAATTGCTCCTTCTAGTCTTCTAGGCTGGGTCCTTTTCTTCTCCCCAAATCCTTAATGTTGGGAAACCCCAGGACTTGTACTCAGAACTCTTCTCTTCGGGGTTGCTCCTGGTGAAGCAGCGGTTAGGTCAATCACCTCCGATGGAGCTCAGCCCACATACCCCTGCGTTCGAGTCCCAGATCTAGGTGGAAACAACCAGGATGAACAACTAAATCAAAATAAAATGCTACTTCCTCCTCTCTCTTCCTGCCTGCCTGCTTGCCTTCATTCCTGCATGCACTTAAAATACAAAAAAAAGATTGTGTGATACACCAGAATTAAACATATAGAATAGCAATAGAATAAATAGAATAAAACTAAAAATTCAGAAATAAACTCTCACATTTAAGGTCAACTGATTTTTGACCATCTTCAACAAATGGTGCTGGGACAATCAAATATTCACATGCAGAAGAATAAAGTTGGAGCTCTACTTCAAGCCCGATGCAAAAATTAACTTAAAATGAATCAAAGCTCTAAATGTCAGAGATTAAAAAGAAACTCCTAAAACCTTAAAATGTAAATATAGATGTAGATACTTGTTACTTGGATTAGGCAACAATTTCTTAACTATGAAACCTATATATATATATATATATATATATATATAAAAAATAAGAACTCTTCTTTTCTGGGTCCATGCCCACTCCCTTGGTCATCTCATGCAGTCTGATGGCTTTAAATACAATCTACATGCCAATAACTCTCCAATTCAAATCTCCAGCTTGGATTGTATATTTGAATCTGTGCATCCAACTGCCTCCTCAACATTTTCTCTTATCTCCAACCAAACTCTTGATTTCCACTCCCCCTACTACCAATAAAACCAAAATCAAAACTATTTTTCCCCAACTTTCTCCATCCCAACTGAAGACAGCTCCATGTTTCCAATAGTTCAGATTCCAAAAATTTTTCAGTCACATTTGATTTTCTCTATCTTGAAACCCCCAAGACAGCAATCCTACTGGATATATTTTCAATATATAATCAAACCAGATTACCTCTCACCATCTCCACTGCCACCACCTGGTCCAAGCCAACCCTATTGTTTGCCTGTATTGTAATCATCTAACCATTCTCTTTGCTTCCACATTTTCCCTCTATAGTTTACTTTCTATGCAGCATCCAGAGTAATCCTTTTAAACACAGGCAAATTAAGTCATTCCTCTGCTCAAAATTCTCCAGGATAAAACCTGAGTCTTTATAGACCATTTATAGACTCATTGAGTCTATAAAGTCCTACATGACCTGATGGCCTGCTATCCTGAGATTACTTCCCACCACTCTCCTCCTTACTTCCTCTAATCTCAGCTCCCTTCTTGCTATCTGTTTCATAGACTAGGTACATTTGTCTCCGGACTTTCACATTTGCTATTCCCCGATTGGGATATTCCTTCTCCAGATATTCATATAGCACATTTCCTTACTTTCACAACAGAATATCAAACACGTTTTTTAGAATTAATAAGTCCAGTTGAAATATTAACAAAATTTAAATATCAGTAGTATGCCTCTACATCAACTACTCTCAACCAGAAAATGTAATATGAACTCAGAAACTATTCAAAGCAGCAATTTTTTAAAAACTATATAATATATAAAAATTTACCTGTCACAAAGAAACCAATGAGATCAGAAGACACACCAGAGTTAAAGAGAATTTAAGAGGAGTTTATTAGCCTGCGGCTGCAAGCGGGAAAAAACCACCCAAATAGCACAAGGTATTTATAGCTTGGTTTTTCCCGGGTGTGCCGGGGTATATGCCTAAACAGTTTACAGAAGCAGAGGTCATACCCAAAATGTCTTAAGCGATCTGTTTGACATTTAACTCTTCCTAGATCTCAGCAGATTAACAGAAACCCCTTCAGACAAGGTTTTCCTCACTGGGCAGGTCCAAGGTTTCTGTTTCACTGCCAGAGGCATTGATTATCTAGAAAGGAAACGGGGTCCTCAGGCCTTTGTGGTTTACAGAGTAACTGAGCAAAAATGAAGTTTTTCTAGTTCCTTGTTTCAACCTATCAAAGATCATACAAGAGAAACTTTAAAACTCTAATAGGAGACATAAATGAAGACCAAGAAATAGAGAGGGTAATACCATGCTGAAGAATGGGAAGTTTTAGCACCACAAAGATGTAAATTATCTTTCAAATTAATTGAGTGGAATGACTACACATTCACAGATAATTAAAAAAACTTTGAAGAAGAGAAAACATTTTCCCTAATACATATTAAATCTTCAATAAAATCATAGTAATGGCATGCCATGGTGGAGCAATGGTTGGGTCAATTGCCTCCGAAGGAGCAAGTCACAGACACCTGTGTTCAAGTCCCATGTTCAGGGGAAAACAACCAGTGTGAACAACTAAATAAAAATAAAATAGAGCTGTTTCTTCACCCTTTCTCTTCCTGCCTGCCTACTCGCCTTCATTCCTACCTGCACTGTTCCTTAAACAATAACACTAAAAACAGTGTAGAACTGGAATGGAAAAAAATGGAACAGAAAGAGATGTAAAAATTAAGTATCAATAAGATAGAATCATAAATAAGTAGAGAAATAATGAATTGTATAACTGATGAGATTAATATTGGCTCATTTTAAGTATTAAAATAAAAGATCCCTACTCTAAACCTTAAAAAAAAAATTCTAGATGTACTAAAAATCTAAATGTGGAAAGTATAACATGGAGTTCATAGAAGAAAGTATCTGATGACATCTTGAGACCTGGGAATAGGAACAGATTTCTTAAACAGTATTTCCAATATAGAAACTTTAAACTGGAAAAACTGATGAATTGATCTACATCAAGATAAGGAATTTCTATTCAGTAAAGGTTACCCAGACCAAGTTAACAGATGAGTGGTAGAAAGATGGTTATTTCAACATTTAAAACTGATGAGGGAGCAATATCTTCTAGACCCTACCAGGAACTCAAAACGAATTGACAGGAACTACAAGACAAAATGGACAAAGTAGGTGAGATAGATACTCCATTTATCAAATATTTCTGATTCTCCTCCAGGTTATGAGACAGGATAACACCTTGTCTCCTTGAATTTAGGTGTGACCATTTGACTTGTTTAGTTAATGAGATTTAAGTGAAAATAACAAGTGTCACTTTCAAGTAGAAGCTTAACGATGGGGGGTGAGGGGGTGGGGCATGGCGGGGAGCTGAGACAAGCTGATGAGACGCTGGGCTCATCCAGAAAGAATTCGTGGAGACAGTCGTTGGCCAGGAAAACACAGCAAGTTTATTAAACGCAGAAATAACTAGTTGAGGTGCCCTAAGTGGCTAGAAAGGTTACATCAAGAGAATACACATGTGGGTATGTGTGGGACCTAAGCTGCCTGCCTCTCACACACAGGCAAGATGGATTTTGTATGTATGTGTAGTGGCTTTGGGTGTGTCCAGGTTACCTAGAGAAAAACAGCTTGGGTATCTAGAGGCATATCCTAGATGCACTAAGCTGAGATCCCCCTGGGGTCTCTTTCAGGTTTTACCAGTTAGTTTACTATTCAGACATCTGCATACTGCCCTGTAGATTCCAATCCATCATCCATTATCTGCACCCCCCTGCCCCCTCCCCTGCCCTCCCCCCACCCCCCACCGTGCGCCCCATCACTTGAGTTTCTTTGCTTTGATGACAAGCATTGTTAGAGATAGTGGTCACTCCATTAACTTGGTTTTCTATTTTAAGTGGAGTTCCCTGCTGACTTGCAGTGACCCAGTAATACTCCTTTATGACTTTAAAGTCATTAAGATTTTATGCTGTCTGTTACCCTTGAATAATTTAGTCTCTCCTGATTGATACAGAAGTGGGGTCCTACCTTAACAATAAGTATGTTAATGGCTTAGGAGCATGTCCTCAAGTGTCAAGGAAAGAGCAGATGTTGGAAGGAGAGCAATTAATGTTATGCAGTAGCAAAATATTGAATAAAACTACCACAGCTATAATTTGGAGGGTAGATCTTTTACCAAATAAACGTTTAACTCTAGGGGAAAGGAAGACAGTAAGTAGTAAGCATCAACTTCTTGTTGACTGCATTCGAAATAAACATAGGAAACAACCGGTTCATTTCCAAGTAGAAATGGAAGGAAATTGAGAGGCACAGAAAATTTAGGGTCTTGTGTAGCTAGAAGTGATAACAGCTTCTCAACCCTAACAGATAAAAGGAAAAATGAGAAGGCTGTAAAAGGACAAAGGTCAATTAAAATCTGTCTTTTGACAAGGAACAAGTCAAGTTTATGGCAGTTTTATCTATTGACAAAATCTTGATGCGCCCTGGTGGAGCAGTGATTAGGTCAATTGGGTCAAAAGGAGCGCAGGCCACATACCCCTGGGTTCAAGTTCCGGGTCCAGCGGGAAACAATTAGTGTCAATAACTAAATAAAAATGAAGTGAAGTTTTTTCTTCCTCTCTCTTCCTGCCTGCTACTCGCCTTCATTCCTGCCTGCACCTTTCCTTTAAAAACAAAACAAAACTTGTGAATATAAGAAGATGTCTCAAAGCGAGGTCCAGCTAAAGCTGAGATATCCACTAATTCCGTTCAATTTGACAAAATGACTCCAGGAAAAGAGACTGCTAAGTGAAAATTTGACCATATCCTCAAGGTTGTGCAATTGGCATAGAGTGTTCACAGCAGTCTCTTATGATATAGTATATTTTGTGGTATCTGCTGTAACTTCTCCCCTTTAATTTATGATCCCTGTTATAAGATTTTTCTCTCTCTTTCCCTTTGTGAGTCTAGTCAGTGGTTTGTCAACTTTGTGTATTTTTTCCAAGAACCAATTTTTGGCTTCATTGACCTTCTGGATTGTCTTTTTGTTTTCTTTTTTGTTTATTTCTGCTCAAATTTTTATTATTTCATTTCTCCTACTAATTTTTGAATTCAGTTGTTCATCTTTCTCTAGTTGCTTTAAATGTAGAGTTAGATTGTTTATTTGATTTCCTTATTTACACAAGAGTCATTTAGGTGCATACTGTTTAGTCTTCAATTAATTTGGAGTCTTCCAGCTTTCTTTTTTTGTGGTCGATTTCTAGTTTTAAGATTGTGGTAAGAGAAGACTATGATTTCAATCTTTGTATATTTGTGTTTTGTGTTCCAACATGTGACCTCTCCTTGAGAATGTCCCATGTACACTTGAAAACAATGTGAATTGTGTAGTCTTTGAATGAAGTGTTTGACACATGTCTATTATACCTTACTGTTCAAATGGCCATTGAAAGCCTCTGTTTCCTTGTTAATTTTCTGCCTGGTTGATCTGTTCATTGTTGTAAGTGGGGTGTTGAAGTCTCCTATTATTGTGTTGCTGTTGATGTCTCTCATTAGTTCTCATAATACTTGCTTAATATATTTTGATGTCCCTTCATTTAGGGCATAATGTTAGTAAGCATTACGTCTTCTTGTTGGATTGACCCCTTAATCATTATATAATGTCTACCTCTGTATTTTGTTATCCTTTTTAGTTGGAAGGCTATTTTATCTGATATATAAGTATAATTTTTCCTACCTTTTTTGGTTGCCATTCTAAGGTAAGACTGTCTTTAAATTGTTGACTTTGAGTTGATGTTTATCATTTGAAAGAAGGTGCATTTCCTGGATGCAGCAAAAGGTTGGGTTAGACTTTTTAATCCAATTAGTCACTGTTGTTTGATTGTTGAGTCCAGTTCATTAACTTTCAGGGGATTATTGATATGTAACTGTTTATTTCCATTTTGTTAATTGTTTTCTGGATGTTGTTACAGACAGTAAGAACCTTTGTTCGTCTCTTTCTCTTCTTAGGTGGGTTGAATGCAGTTATGTTTTGTTTGGTTTCCCTTTTTGGTTTTTCCCTGGAGATGTGTTTTCAGGTTACACTGAAGGTTTGACTTAGGAACTCTGTGCTCATTTCCAGTTTTCATCTGAAAGCAAATTAGTCTTGAACTCATTCTAGTCTCCTCTCCAACTCCCCACTTTTTATATTTTGCTGCCTTGCTATTTTTAAGTGGGTTTTTAAAAAACGCTTTATAGGCTTATTTAGTATTTTTCATAGAGCTGGTTTTGTGGTCATGCATTCCTTTAACTTTTGCTTATCTGAAAAATTTTTTAAAATCATTCCTTCAATTCTAATCTTGCAGGGTAGATATTGCAGGTTGGAGATCCTTTTCTCTCAGCACTATGAATATGTCACGCCATTCCCTTCTGACCTGTAGAGTTTTATCTGAGAAATTCCCCGACAAAATGACAGGAGCTCCTTTGTATGTGACTTCTTTTTCTCTAACTGCTTTTAAAATTCTCTCTTTGTCTTGTTCTTTTGACCTTTTTATGATGACTTGCCCTGGTGTCAGTCCGTTTGGGTTTCTTTTGTTTGGAACTCTTTGAATTTCCTGATTCCTCAGGTTAGGGAAATTCTCAGCTGTTATTTCTCCCAGTGCAATTTCTGCTCCCTTTTCTCTCTTTTCTCCTTCCAGGACTCCTATGACGCCAAAATGTTATTTCTTTGGATGTTAGCCCATTGGTCTCATATGTTGTCTTCATTTCTTTTCAGTCTTTTATCTCTTTGCTGGTTTGCTTGAGTGTATTCCTCTGCCCTATCTTCTAGCTCACTGAGTCTCTTGGAGGCTTTGCCATCCTACTCTGGAGTTCCTCTATTGTTTTCTTTAGTTCAGCTATTGTGTTCTTTATTTATTTGACACCTGTTTTTAGCTGCTTCACAGCTTCTCTTTCTTTGTGCAGTTCTCTTTTTCTTCCTCTATTGTTTTCTTGATTTTCATTGGTATCTTTTATCACTATTGACCTAAATTAATCCTCAGGTTTGCACGTGTCTGTTACATTCAGATTTCCCCCTGCAGTTTTTATTGGATTCATTATTTCATGTATACTTCTGTGTCTTTGCTCTGGCACTTTGTTTTTATTTCTGTGGGTTCGGTTTTCCTGAAGTGATGGACTTGTGCTAGGGTGTTAACTTGCACTAAATAGGTCTGGATCTTGGTTTGAATATGGCAATTCTTTTAGTTGCATGACCTCACCACTGGTTGGATTTGTTGAATTCTGAGGTGGATCCTGTGTTGAGTCCTGTGAGTCCAGTTGATGGAGTTTGAGTTTGTGTGGGGGATGCAGCGCCTTCCCCAGCATCATAGGTCTGAATGGTAAAGTCCACCACAGATTGTTGGCCCACTATCAGCAAGTAGGCTGCAGTTTCACTTCCATCCACAGAGCAGGGCTAGTTGCTAGCTGCTGAAGTTTCCTCCCTTCTGGGAGACTCTTCCTCAAGAGATGCTGTAATCCGTAAACAGTTTCCAGTGTCCTTAGGCCTGAGAGTGGGATTTCTGGTCGGTGGGTCCTGCAGTTCAGTGGAGTAATGGTCGGAGGCAGCTGCCTTCTGGTGATGGTTGTGGCCTGTACAGACTACCCTCAGGAGCTATGACTCAGCTTACCGGGGTGCTGATCAACTTTCTGCCTTGTGCCAAGACCCCCCACCCCCAGCTCAGTGACTGCAATTTGCTGGCATGCTCTCCGATGCCAAGCCAAGTCTTTTATCTCCAGGGAGCCCGGTTCTTTCTGATGCTCTGCCCACCCCAATAGCTGCACTCCCCCATGCCCCACCCCTTTTGCCATGGCTGTTTCCCTGCTGAGGCTCAGAATTCCAAAACTGTGATGTGGTGCTGAAACCAGATGTTTTTTCCTAACTTTGTGGAGTTAAATGCTGCTGCTATCTATGTAGTTGCTGGTCCTGCTTTTCCTCAGCTTCTGTGTCTGCAAAATAGTTGCCTCCTAGTTTCCCTGTGGGGAGGAGGGGAGTCTGGCATCCTAACAGATCACCACCTTGAACTGGAAGTCACAAAACACTGGATATTTGTTGACCAGAAGGACAGACAATGGCTATCATGAGTGATGCTCACCAACAATAGCTCCAGTTGTCCTACTTTTGGACACACAGTAGAAGGGTACTTTCCCACACTCCTGAAGGTAAACATAGCCCTGTGACTAGCTATAATAATAAAACATGAGTGGAAACGAAGTGCATAATTGTTTAAAGGACTCCAGAGTCAGTGTGTGGTTCGCCAAGTCTAAGAATATACCTGCTCCATCACCCTGGGTCCCTGAGATGCTGAGAAGCAGAGCCCGTCTGACATTCCACTAGGGACATGTAGCAAGAGTAAGAAATACAATTTTCTTCTTTTAAGGCAATAAGATTTTTTGGTTGTTTGTTGGAGCACCATATCTAGTACATCCTGACTAACATGATAGGCACTTTGCAGAAAGGGGAATCCAAATGGTTAACATAAAAATGGGAAGAGATGCTCAAGAAATATTAATTAAAACAGCAATGAAAGTCTGCTTCAAGTCCATCCTATGAACAAAAATTAGAAAGCAGATAAATAACAAATGTTATTGCAATATATGGGGAAATAGGATTCCCTATGAAGTATTTGTGGGAGTAGAGTTGGAGGTAACCTGCATATATAATACCGGAGAGCAGATGAGTAAAATGTAGTGGAGAATTATAATGGAATACCAGGCAGCATTCTAAAGCATTAATTAGATAGCCAAAGAATATCATAAATGCATGCCTATATATCTAGATCTATATTTTTTTAAAGAGAAAGGGAGAGGAGGAAAAGCATTTAGAAAGAAGGAAGAAAGAAAGGAAGGAAAGAAGGAAAGAAGGAAAGAAGGAAGGAAGGAAGGAAGGAAGGAGAGGAAACACTTTTACTTAGTGCCTGAACCACTAGGGCATGCCAGTATGTTTAAAACACAAGGTTGAATGAAAAAAAAAGAAAAGAAATAAAACAAATCATTTAGTGCCCTTTATAGAAGATAAAAATATAAACATACATGAAGCAAAAATGCATTCATCTTTAGAGGAATAAGAGTTGAGATGGTGCATGAAAACCAAAATTAATAATAATAATAATAATAATGTTAATGTTAATGGGCCAGCACTGGGAGAGCCTAACCATATAAAGGAAAACACTCCATGAAGCCACCCTTAAAACCTGAGGCCTAAACCAGTGAACAGCCATTCAAAGCCTAGTAGTTCTAGACAATGGAATAGATAAATGCCTTGGGGATGTAAATAATTTTTTGACTAGGCTAAGTGGAATCTTTTTTGTTTCGTTTTTAGAAAGAGAGGAAGGAAGGAAGGGTGAGGAAGAAAAGGATTTTTTTGTTATTGTCTTTTGTTTTTTTAATTTGGAAGGAAAAGAAGGAAGAAACATCTTTATTTATGTATTTCATTAGTTTTTTTCACGCTGCCCGGTCCTTGGGCTTTACATGGTCTGCATACCTGCATCTCAGCCACTTGATCCACAAGTGTGTGCTAGGATTGACTTACAGGCTACCTTGACCTGCCATTTTTGAGCATGAGCAAGCCTGAGCAAGACTGGGGTATGTGCCGTGAACTTGGAATTTTCCCCAGCAACCTGCTCAGCAATTATCACTCACTTCCACAATTGAACCCCAATAAAACCTCCTGATCAGAGACACTGCTTTATTATATGGTCTCCTAACCCATTATAAGTAATAAAACTTTCCTGTTTAAAGAAACTTTAATCTGTGTCTTTGGCTGACACCAAGGGAAGGGACCTATTACATTTGGTAATAATATCAAGAGTGATGATGATGATGATGATGATGATGATGATGATGATGATACTAATAATGGAATATTGTAGGCTGATGATAATTGATTATTATGAATTAAGCTTCAAGAAAGTCAGCAAGGACAAGGAGCAGGAGTGGACCACAGAATAACTAGAGATTTGCCCTGGAACAACTGAACCTCTCTCTCTATAAAACAGCAGGCTGCAGTGTTTGACCCTAGGATAAAGCCATAATTGCCACTTTTAATCAAATTGGAGAATCTGCCCAGCACCAGAGCATCAGAAGAACCCAGGGCAATTTTATACATTCGCAACATAAATAGAGGAAAAGAAGAAAATAAAGGAAGCTCACCTGTAACTGAAAATAAAGCATTCAATGTTAGACTAACCTTTTTATAAGCTTCAGCTTATTTTTAGCCACCTGTGGGAGTTTATCTGGCTGTATAAGCAGACAATCTGGACCCAGTGAACCCAGACATCCAGTAAGACTGAGGAATCTACAGCTTTTAATTAACATACAAAATAGTTACAGATAAATTAAACTGGGAGAAACACAGATAATGGATTGAACATATTTTCTTCCACTGAGTCAAGAAGACCTGTTACCTGACTGATAAACCATTAGACCACATTACCTGCAATCACCAATGGTTGCAGAATTCCCCAAATGTATTCCTTTCCCCGATGTTGCTCCTGGCATGTGTAGTTTGTCTATATAATCACTATATCCCCTTCAGCTGTAAAGTTATTCTGAGAAAGAGCAGGTCTCCAACTTCCTTGATTGATGCCTCTTGATAATAAACCTTCTTTCCTCTTACCAACATTAATCTTCTTGAGCATGGACTTCCGAGGTGAAGAGTAGCGGACCTGGGTCCAGTTGTTGACAGTGGGCTCAGACACCAATGTGTGCTGTGACATGGTGTCAATCCGAGAAATAATTCAGTGGAGAACTTGCACGTGGCAAGTTTAATGGAGAAACACAGAGAGACTTGATATTTCTATGGGCAATAAAGCTGTGTTTTTGATGAACTGAGTCAGGTTCTTATATACCTAGATGATGGAATTTTTCCACTTATCAATACAGTTGACTTGCAAGTTGCTATGGGTTGATAAGGAAATGCCTTTTCTGTTAGCTTATCTTTAGCATGCTTGTGGTATAGGTGGTGCTAGCGTATTTGGGTGGTGCTAGCCTATCTTTAGCAGGACTGCAGATTGAGCAGTTAGGGAACCTCCTGCTGACTTGTAATCTGCTATCCTGCTTCCTTGTTCTCAAGGTCCTCCCTTTTCTCTATGCTATTCTTCATCACAATAAAAACTGTCCCTGACCTAGATCCTTCCATTAGTCCTGCCTGCAATTAAGGAGAGAGGTCAGTTGTGGAAATGGGGCATCAAATGTTAAGAGAATGGAGATAAATTATGTATAAATCTGGCCTTGCATTTAAAACATATGAATTTAAGAAATATGAATTGATAATTAAGAATCACTAGACATACTAGAAACACCAATATTATGGAAGAGAAGCACCCAGATGAACTAAAGACATTCATTCCTGGAGGAAACAGAGTCAGGAGTCAGAGAACTTAAAAAAAAAAACAAAAAAAAAAACACAAGAAGACTGAATTATTGTCTTTGGAGATAATCAAGAGTAAACTGCATCTATAAAATAAGAACATGCTGCTACATGCAGCAATAGAACAAAAGAACTATTGACATTATTAAGCTAATTGATAAATGAAATTCAAAAATGAGCAACTAACTAAATAAATAAAATGTTTCTTCCTCCTCTGTTCCTGCCTTCTTTCTTTCCTTCCTTCCTGCCTCCTAGCCTTCACTTTTGCCTGCTTCCTTCCTTTCATTTTAAAAGGCATATACCTACATGCGATCCAGTCATTCCACCTGAAGTATTTACCCAAGACAAGTGAAAGCATATTTTCATACCAGTTCTTGTACATGAGTGTTCATGAAACTTTTTTTTTTGCTATAGGCACTACCTGGAAACAACCCAAAAGTCCATCTGTTAGTAACTCTGAAAGGGCTGGTAGTCTCTCTAAGGGTCTTAGACCCTTAAGCAATAGAAGTTGCACAGTCTCAAGCACTGCTCAGACAAAACTATATCAGAGAGAAAAAAGAGAGAGAGACAGAGAGAGACAAAGAGAGAGAGAGAGAGAGAGAGCGTGCGCGTGCTTGAGCTTATGTACTTATAAGGGCATCAACACAGAGGACAGGACCTCACTTTGCTGATGCCCTATGTCTTGGGCCCAGAGTTTTTTTTTAAAAGTAGCAGGTAGATTAAATCAGTGGTTTAGATGAGGTGGTGGTCAGCAGTTTCAGAAGAGTGGCACAATGCATCCTGTCATTCTGTCTCCTTCCTGGCAGGCCCAGAAATATCTAAGGAACTAAAAAATGCTATGATACCCAATGTCTCTTTCTCATTCTGCCTTCCGTGCAGAGGGCTTACATAGTTTAGTTGGTCATAAACCATTAGAATCCTCCTGGGTTGTGCAGTAATCCCCTAGGGTCAGTATGTTAAAAATTAGATTGCAAGTAGTGTATTAAGCAACTTTAAGGCATATGGCTTAATTCTAGTGATGTTGCTGGGACATGAAACGCAGGCAGGGGTCAGTCACAGCTGGACGTGTACAAGACGGTGAAGTCCACCACACTTCTCCCTATCAGTCCCATATAAACAGGTCAACGAACAAACCAGCTGTGGTATGTCCATCCAGTGGAATAGCACTCACGACAAAACAGGAGCAATTACTGATACTTAACATGAATCTCAAATAATGATGCCGAGTGAGAGAGGTTGTCCAAATTAATACACATGTGATTTCATCTATCTATAACTCTAGAAGAAGCAAATTTAGTTATAGTGACAGAGCAAACCTGTGGTTGTCTGGGAACTTCTGGGAGTGTATAATTAAGTCAAAACTCATCAAATTGTACACTTGAAATATATGCAGCTTGTTGTCTGTCAATTATACCTCAATAAAACTGCTTATTATATTTGTGGACACCCTTCTTTGTGCCAATTACCATGCCAGACATTGGGGAACAAAACAATAAGCAGTACCTCTCCCTGAGAGCTCACAACAGAGTGGGTACAGGGTCATTTCTTTTCTTCGTCAGTTTCGTCCTCTCTCTGCAGACCGGCTTCTGGCAAACGGCAGAACTCCTGGCAACTGAGCCCTTATCTTTCATCACATAGCCTATATCACTGAAAAGATAGAGATTTACTCTCTGACTTGCAAACTACACATTTCCCAGTGTCTGGACAGCCAGGCTGGAATCTGACAACCTCCCTTGAACTCAACAGGGAAAAAGCATCTCACACAAGCATGGTGGTCTGATTAGAGTCACGTGGATCTGAGCATTTCTTAGGAGAAAGGGAGTTATCAAGAAGGCAGTGCTGTTAAAACTATAATCAATCATTGACATGGAAATCCCAGAAACGAGTTTCCCAATTGTGTGACCTAAAGAGCAGTTTGGACATTCTGACCCTAGCCAGCCAGGATGGCAGACTATCTCTTTTAAACTCAGAATCTAGTAACCCTTTTTAAGACACTTTGTGGGTCAATTCAATGGATTTGGGCATCACTATTTTTAGGGAACAAAATGATTACATCAGACCTCCCTCACGGTGGTGTCAAATGATAAAGGAAATTATTCTCTGCTCTACCCTGTGTAGGGGCAGGTCTCCAAGAAAGGGCTCCAAATCAAGACCATCGGCATTGTCCCAGAGCTTGCATGTTCTCAGGCCCCACTCCAGATCTACTGAGTCAGACTGTCTGAGGGTGGGTGTGATGAGTAAACCACTATTTTGAGTTGCCAGCTAGGCATTTTACAGTCTGACAACCCTACTCACGCCCAGAGTCTGGACATTTAGATAAGGACCTGAGCTTAGGATTCCCGCCTCCAAGTTCCCACTTTGCTCTTCTGGGCACCTTTTAAAATAACCACTAGAGTAGAGCCCGAGAACAGTTAGTGAACTCCACCCCAACCACGGTATAGGAATAGGGGTTGCTCCCCTGCTGTCTGTCTTCTGTTCCCCACCTGGGAAGGAAGACTGCCCCGCCACGCCCTGTTTCTAGGATCTGTGACTAGTACATCTGTGACTCTGCTTCCTTTGTGGGAGAGTACAGAAACTACAACTTCAATCAAACTGACCTGAGGGCTTCACGTCCCCAAAGTGGACACTCAGATGCCAGGGGGCTGTGCCTCCTCCGTCAGTGGTCATCTTGTGTATTCTTAATTCAATATGCCAGCTACTGCCCTGCCCCCATATAATGGGGCCCAGAAACCTGTGTTTTCAACAGCTTTCTTTTAATTCTTCTGCATCACAAATCTTACAAAAAGACTGCATTTGAGCACCTAGTCTCAAATTTTAGCTACACATTGGAATCACCAGCAGAGTTTTAAAAATATACTGCTGCATGCCTCTCTGCTCCAGAGACTCCAATTTGATTGGTGCAGTCTCAGGACTGGGATTTTTTAAAGTTTCCAGATAACCTAATGTGCATCAAAGTTTGAAAAGAAGCACATTCTAGCATGTCAGAGTGCATCAACTGCTCTACATGCAGGGCCTCACCCCAGCTCAGTTGGGGTGTCCATCATTTGTGAACTATATAAATGCACTGTTCTTTCAAGTTCCCCAAGTGATTCTAATGTGTGGAAAGGGCAGAGAAGCACTTTATTATTGTAATACTCCTAGGCTCCTTTTACTTGCTTTTCCTCATGGGCTCAGGAGTGGGTTTTCTTGTGGGCAAATTAGGGGAGGACTTAGAATTTGAGCAAGTTTGGGACATGCCACCTACAGAGAGCAGGTGTTTGACTCTGCTTCTCCATGGTGCCCTAAGTTTTCCAGTGATAGTGGGAAACTTGTGGTTTTCCTGCACTGCCAGTGTCTGGCTGTATGAAAATGCCAAATTCAGGTACAAAGTGTTAGCAAGCTTACTTGGCTAGGAGACCAGTTCATTTTCTTCAACATCATCTTTATAAGGGAGATATTTTTACATCTATATATGTCACTCCTATGTCTATCTCTCAATGTTTTGAAATTTGAGTAGGGACTAAAAGGGAATTATGCCATGGTATTCCCCTAAAACCACAGCTCAACACCAGGGACAGCCTCATTTGGCTGTTGAGTAGCCCTGCCCATCCTTGTCTTGGCCATCAGTGTAAAGCTAGTGTCCAACTGCTTCCTGAAGAAGTGATGAGCACCCCAATGTCCTGGCCAGGAGAGGTCAATCTTACACAAACCTCAGCAAACCTTGTCCAAGGAGATTGCTTTATCTTCATATAAGATTCCTGCAGTCTGAAGAGGGTCATTTTTGGGGATTATCTTCCCCAAGATGGTAACTCAGACTCTCAGCATATTTCCTTTTGGAATCTGAAGGACATGGGTTCAAATACTATTTGGCTCCATTACCTGTCTGAACAAGCCATTTTCCTTTCTGAATCGAAATTACCTTGTTTACAAAATGGAGTTGTGATAACCAAATGAAATAATGGGATAATGAATGTAGAAATACTTTGTAAGCTGTGAAAAGCTGTAAAACATGGGAGCTCACAGATGGGGAGACTGGATGTGGAAGTGCACTACATTAACCCATTGGGCGAGGCTTGCTAACTATCTTCAAACGCACAGAGAGAAGCCCCTTAAGGATCTGGAGGAGGAAGGAAACAGGCAGGGATGGTCATATCAGTCTTGGTAATCGCTTCTCTCCTTGTGCAGAGGGGGCACTTGGTCACTACCCACCACACTGGTCTCTGTGGTCTGTGCTTCATTCACTTACCCCTTAGGGACAGCAGCTACCACAATGGTCTTACGGGAAGGCTCCTGAGCCTTTATGTTCTAATAAGGGACAAATGACCCTTCCCTTAATTTCATGCAGCACATCTGGGCCTGGAGAGGACAAATAACCTATGCTTCCCATATTTGCCTGGTTTACTTCAATGAAAACAGTCTCACTGTCCCTCACTCTATGAGTCTTTCTTGACCATTCCTCCTACCTCAGATACCCTTAGATTTCCCTATAACACACTCTCCTACCACCTGATAGGGCTACTTTTAGCACAGACCAAAATAATAATTACTCAAGGAATTGCCTCATTCAGTGTCTATGCTCCCCACTACAATATAAAGTGTTCATCTTTCTAAGCCTATACTCTTGCAGAAAGCAGGCACTTAAAAGTTCGTGGATAAATGAGGAATGAACAAATGGTGAATAGAGATGACTTCCTAGAACATGTGGGCTAGAGGCAGGCTGGACTCCATCATCAGCGTGGTAGACTGGAAGGAGCACTGAACTGAGCGCCAGGAGTCTCAGACTCTGCATTCAGGCTGTAACTTCTCTATTCACCGAGATGGTCTCCAAATATCCAACACATGCCGGACACTGTGTTAGGCACTGGAGATACAGTAGTGAACCAGTTGGTCATAGTTTCCTTATATTTAGGAGGTATGAGTCAAATAACCACATAAATAAAATATAAAATTCCAACTATGGTAAGTGCTATGAAAGAGAGCTACGTGGAGCAATGAATGTATGAACAGTGAGGTTTCATTGAATCATGGAGCCCAGAAAAATGCTTCCCTGACAATGAGATGGTATTGTCTATCATTTTTAATGAGGTCTAATTTCAGTGAATTTTGATAAATGCATGTATTTGACAAATGTAACCATCACCCAGATAAGGATAGAGGATATTTGCGTCACTCTAGAAAGTTCCCGCATGTCCAATCAGTCTCCCAGGAAACCAGTGAAACTGATCTGATTTCTAGCAATACTTTTATTAGCTTTGCCTATCCCTAGAATTTTGGGTAAATAGAATCATACAGTATAAACTTTTTCCTTTGATGATATTTCTTTCAGTATTATGCTCCTGAGATTCATCCATGTTAGACATGTATCAGTAGCTCATTCTTTTTATTGATGAATAATAATTCCTTGTTTAAATATACCATAGCTTGTGTATATATTAATGGATATTTGGGTTGTTTTCTATTTGAGATGTTATGAACACCCCAATCACATTGCCATAAATATTCTTGTACAAATCATTTTGTGGACATATATTTTCCTATTTTATGGGCTCTGGAGATATAAGAATAGAATTGCTTGTCAAAGATGAGTTATATATTTAGCTTTATGAGAAACTTCCAAATAGGTCTTTAAATTAGCTCTGCCATTTCTATATGTATACTGGAAGTTTATGTAAGTTCCAGTTGCTCCATATTCCCACCAATAGTTGACATTGATTTTACTGAAATATTGTATGTTTGTGCAAAGTGGTGTCTCATCATGGTTTAAGTTTTCACATTAAGGAGTGATGATTTAAGCTGATGTTTGAAGGATGAGAAGGAGACCAGGTGAAGAGGGTAGGGTGTTGGGCGTTCTGGGCAACGAGAAGAGAATGTGCAAAGGTCCCAGGATGAGAAGGAGCAGCGCAGTTACAAAGAACTTAAAAAGAGTGTACCGTACTGGGCTTCATAAACCTCAGGAGTTTCATATTACCCTGGGAAGTAGGAACAGAGGCTTGTAGTGGCCAAAACTAAATGTCTTGTTATCTCAGGAGAAAGGCGCTCACCTAAAATTCTAGGGATAGGCAAAACTAATGAAAGTATTGATAGAAATCAGATTAGTTTCAATGGTTCCCTGGGAGACTGACTGGACAAGAGCATGTGAGAACATTCTAGGGTGATGGAAATTTTCTCTGTCTTTATCTGGGTGATGGTCACATTTGTCAAACAGATATATTTATCAAAGTTAAATTTGATGTAGAGAAAAGAAAGAAATAAGCATTCCTTGCATGTGACCACTGAGGTTGCAAATTCAAGCTTACCACATGTGAACGAGTAGGATTGCTGGGTGGTGTGGAGTACCCAACTGAGGTCCGAGACCAGGAATTTAAAATTAAGTTATTCAGCCTGTTGGTGTGATTTTTCTCTGGAAACATTCAACTGTCCAGGTTCGGGCATGAAACTTTATCTTAAACTGCAGTGCTTAGCCAGACTGTGGTTTTTCTAGGAAAGTATGTCGAAGATTAAGATATATGAAGAAATGATTATACTGATGAATCATGACCTCTAAGCTGGTCTAGGAGAGAAATAAAGAATGGACAATGAAAGTGGGCAGGATGAATGGGTTAGAGGTCTTAGCAAGGTTGTAGAATTATAGCAAAGGATCCCCAGAACACTAAATTGAAAGAATAGAAGGTGATAAAAGGTGAAAGGTGTGTTATAGTTTCATATTTGAAAAGGAAACATTTTTAAGTGATTAAAATATTAATGGTATAATTTTGGAAGGGGTGGCTCAATTGAGAAGGTTATTAGAGGTGAGAATATCAAAGGACGAAGAAGTCAAGGTATTGAATAGAGCATCACCATGGATTTGACCCACTTCTGGAGTTCAAGGACGGTTCTAGAGTTGAAAGTGGCATAGCAGAAGATTACCTAGACAGGGAGGTCAGGAGATGACAGTGATCAAGATGGGCATGGTGTATCGGAATGGAAAGAGCTTCAAAGGGAGGAGAGGGAACCATTAGGAAGTATAAAATCAGCTAACCCTATGACACTACTATTATTTTCATCAATAAATTTCCAATAGCTGAATGGACCACACCAAACCAAACCACCAGAAGTCTGTCAATTGGGAATGCTTTATTACATGTCTAGCCACTAGGAGGTGCGGTCAATACCGGAAGAAAATGTCTCAGACTGATCACTGAGGCCCCCTAGGGCTCGTGTGAACTATTGCAAGGGGCTCAGTTACCGTCTGGCACAGGAACACTTAACTGTAGAGAAGATTTTACATGTTATGTACGTGTATGTAAAATTTGAGAAAAAAAAATTCCTAACTCTTTTTAAGAAGTTGATGTGGTATTGGGAGGTTTTCGTTATGTATTTTCCCAATAAAAGGGGTCTAAAAGTATAGTGAGTATCATATGGGATTTGATGACATTTGCTCCTGAAATATAATTCCCCATAATTGCACATTTTGAGAGTTAATTTTAATCCTGTACTTAATTTTTTCCCTTTGCCACTTTCTGTAAGAAGCATGACATAGTGAGAAGATCACAGAGCTAGTCAGAATTGTAACAGCAGCAACAGAATTTATCATTATCATCAACACTGGAGTGTTTCCGAAGCACCAGAAACTGGTTTAAACATTGCACATAAATTTACTCATTTATTCCTTCTAAAATCTTATGTAGGTACGATCATTAGTTGCCCAGGCAGGAATGAAGGCAAGTAGTCAGGCAGACAGGCAGGAAGAGGAGGAAGAAACACTTTGCTTAGTTAGTTGTTCATCTTGGTTTTCTGACCCTGTGCCCCAGGTCTCAAATCAGGGTCCTTGGGAATATATGTGGACAATGTCTGGTGGTCTTATCTGCAGGCCACCAGGGCACATCCATTAGCCCCTTTTGACAGATAAATAGCTCACTTACCCAAGTCCACAGAGCTAGTAGATGGTGGTGATGGTAGGCTGAATTTAAATTTCATTTTTCCCCTAGCCAGAGAGTTATGTTACATAGTAGAAGAAAACACAGCAGAATCTCAGTTTAATCCATCAGACACTACCTGTTTCTATGAGGGTTGGCAGGAGGCCTGGGTAGGCTGACCATATTTCCTTAGGACAAAAAGGGGACATTGGGATGGCAAAAAAGGGACAGGGTTATAAACTGGTGACTAAGGAGTGGGGAGGAGGCAGAGAGGAGGCAGAGCAATCCAAGCAGGAGCAGAGCAGCCAGACCAGCAACAAGTAAGTACTGTATGATGTGGATCGGTGATCGCATAGTAATAATATATGGTCCAGCTGGACTTCATACAAATGGCCAGGGCTAATGCAAGAAATTTTGGCACCTTAGGTGAAACCCTAATTTGGCACTCCTATAAGTCCTGCTCTAAATGTCCTACCTAAAACAAGCTACTTTAACCATTCCAGTTAGAGAACTACCCAGTGACAGAAATGCCCAATAACCCTCTCTCTCTGTGCCAAAGATAATCCCCAGAGGACTTACCTGCAACTCAATCACACTGTGGTGTTCTGCTTCCTTTGAAGAAACAGGTGTGCGTGGGGCCAGGGAATCCTCTTCATGCGTAGCTCCTGTTTCCTCACATGGGGTAGAAACAGAAGTAGTGACTAGTGTCCACCAGAGTCAGCACTGGCAAGGGTCATCCCCAACATGGGGCAAAGGGGCAGCTGCTTTTGGGCCCCCTCAACAGACTGGGCCTAAGACAAATCACCTGGCCCTTTATCCCTGTGTTAAAGACAGTCCTGGTTTATTAAAAGGGGGACAAAATTGACATTTGCATTAAAAAGATGGGATAGTTGGGAAGTATGAAAAAAGGTACTGTTCCATGTAAAGGTTACATATGGTTAGCTTAGGCCTAGGCTTTTGAACTCAGGAACCCAGGTTGACACAAACTTCATTTGGTTCATGCTTTCACCAACACAATCACTGATTGCCAAGAAGGCAAAAGAGTATGCCACAGAGTCTATAAATAAAATGAAATGTTTTTGCTTGAAGATGATGCATGTCACCTCTCACATTTCTGGCCAAAGAGAGTCACATACTAGTCCCAACTTTGGGGGGTAGGGGCAAGGAAATGGACTCCTGCCATGAACCTAGAAGGAGGCAGACAGTTTGGAATTAATTACCAGACTCAGACCCTGGGTGGTCATACCTGTTTTAGCCTTAGTTTCCCTACCCGCACAATGAGCATATTCAGTTTACAATGATTCCTTGTTGTAAGGATTAAATTCAGATCTTGGTTAAGCTTATTCTGAGGCAGAATGCTTCTATCAGTTGAAAATATTCATCCCACCAAAGGAAGCCCTATAGCCCTCCTTACAGAACTGTCTGCAGAATGGCCTTCTTCCAAAGATACATGTCAACATTTTTGTCATTCTCACACCTAAGGTCTTGAAGGATACAGTTTTCATTTCAATCAACAACATGTCAAAGTTGTAGTCTCAGTCCTTGCTAGAACGATTATTCTGGAACTACCAGCCATCCGCTTCATGTTGAAAGCTCGAGACCTCTTAGGCTCAAAAGTGTGAAGGTCATGGTGAATGCTCATTCCTCTGAGTTGTTCAAATTCTTTCTTTGAGACAAGTCAGAACACCAGGACTGTTTACTTGAATCCTCACAGTTTCACTCCAGACACGCCCTAGGATGTCTGTTCTGAGTCAGAGAAGAGCTGAGCCACAGACACTCCCTTGGCAACCAAGAATTAACAGAGGATAGTATAAAAAATACCCTTGAAGAGAGCAGTTTTCAAACTCCATGCAAACAGCAGTGACCACTGTGCCAGGGAACTTTGCTGGTTCCTTTATTATAGGTCGCTTCGTTATGAGGTCCATTTGTCCTCTTCCTTGTTCTTCAGCTCCTCAGGTAGGTTAGGCTGTTAACGACGTGAGAAGTGTGAGTGTGGGGGGGGGGTGCAGGGGGAGGGTCCACCTTTTTATCTGGGTTTTAAAGTAGATGTGAAAAGTAGGGGCACAGCAGGTTCTCAATAAATGTTTGCTGCATAAAGATGCTTCTGAAAATCCTTCATATAATACATGACTTGTAAAATTTAGTGTCTATGGGCATGCAATTAGGCTACTTGAACTGCAGGCCCTGAGATTCCATAAAGCTAAAATAAGGTCAAAATGGGGGAGGGGAGAGTAGAAGGGGGTGGAAAAGGAGGCCATTTCAGGCCAAGGGAGCGGGGCAGAAAAGCACAAGGTAATATGGGGCGCAAGGAGAGCATCGTTTTGATAGGAAGGTTAAAACCGGAGGTGAGAGAATGAGGATGCAGCCAGATGCCTTTGGGGGAGCGAGGGTTCTGAGGTCAAAGTCCAGAAGAAAGACACAGCAGGACCTTGACAGGGAACAGAGAAAGGAAGGGAGGGGGGGAGAGAGGCAGTGGTGCATTAAATTCCGTAGCCAAGAGCTGCAACAAATAAGAGACAGGATGGGTAGTGGAGAAATACTTTTTTTGCAAGGCTCCCTCTAACTTATGTGCGCTCCTAGAGTCCCGAAGGGTGAGTTGAACAGACTTCTCTATTCCCTAGGGTCTAGAGATTCAGCGGAGCTCCGCCTCGCCCCTTCACGAGGCCAAAAGCGTCCTTGGCACGTGACCCACCCCGCGCTAAGCCAATCGGCCTCTGCAGGGGCGGGAACCTGGAGACAGAAGGGCGGGAGCAATAATCAATTGAGGCCGCCTCTTCTCGCGAGCCTTTCCTGTTCTGATCCTCAGCCGCCCACGGCCGGGAGCGAAGGTCTCGCGAGGCTTGGGTGCTGCGGCGGTAGGAGGAGGACGGGGAAGGACGGAGCGGAGCCGCAGCTACCTCCCTCGCTCGCTCCCTCGCGCGCTCGCCCGCCCCCTCCCTCCCTCCCCTCCCTTCCCCGGCCCCGGCTCCGGCTCCGGCCCCGGCCCCGGCCCCGGCCCATTCGCAGTTCGGTCTTCTGCAGGGAGGATGTCGGGCTCGTCGCTCCCCAGCGCCCTGGCCCTCTCGCTGTTGCTGGTCTCTGGCTCCCTCTTCCCAGGGCCTGGCGCCGCTCAGAACGGTAAGCCGGGCGCCGGGGGCGGGCCGCGCGGGGGTTGAGGGGCGCCGGCGACCGTGGAGGCCGGAGGAGATGCCGGAGCTGGGGGAAGGGGGCTTGTCGGGACGGAGGGCTGCGGGCCGCGAGGGGGACGTGCAGGTCGAGAGTTGACAGAGGCGCGGGTATGAGGACCCGAGGCGCCTGTCAGGGAGGTGGGGGCGTCCGATAAGATCCTGAGTGTTGTAGATTAGAGGCTCCGCGTCGTGGGGTTAGTCGCCCGGGTCGGGAGGGGACGCGGAGAACACCGACCTGAGGAGCGGGAGTAACGGGGGCGGATGACGAGGGGGCGCAGCCTGTGGAGAAGGCGGCAGAAGACAGGCATTTGCGTGCCAGTCGCCGGGGAGTGGTGGGGGTCCAGGGAAGCGGAGTGCCGGCGCCGGGCTCGGCCAGGACTCTGCTGGGGTCGCTAAGGCGGGCGACAGCCTTAAAAAATAAGGGCGACGTGGGGTTGAGGAGGTCGTCCTGAAGAAGACTGCACGGAGTACTAGAGCCCCAAGGCGGGTGTTGAAGAATCGGGGAACCTTGGCTGTGGAATTGGAGGGAAGGTGGGTGGAAAGCAAAGGTAGTGGGTTGACTGCAGTCAGGGATCTGGAAAGTGAAGCGGCGGTGGCTCTTAACGAGATGGGGGAAGAGGGTTGGGTTTGCTAAGGAGGGTGGAGTGTTGGGCATTCTAGGGTAGTGGTTGGGGGAGCAAAAGGAGTTTCTAAATATGGAGAGGAAAAATGAGCAGAGGATGGGGAGACAGGCTTGCCACTGAGGTGGGGGACTATTGATCAGAGAAGTAAGGGTGCCGGGGCACTGAGATGGGGGTGGGGAAAACAGGAAACCGGGAAGGGAGTAAAATGCCGGCGACTAGGGGTTGTAATGTTGGTTTGCAGTGTGGAGGATACATTCAGGAAGGGAGGAGCTGAGTTGTGGCAAGTGCTGTGAGATATTGGTTGGCCTTTGGAAAGGCAGGGACACAGCTGGAATTGCAGCGGTGGGATTGACGACTGTGGTGAGAAGAGAGATGGAGGAACTGGGTGTTTAAGCCTTAGAAGTTTCAAGACAGAAGAGACATATTTCTGAACAGAGAAGTAGTTCTTCGGATGTGTGCAGGGTACAGTGGACGCGAGAGAATTGGTTTTTGAATGGAAGCTCTGTAGAAAATATGGAGAAATGGTGTAAAATCATGGTGACGGAGGGTGGTCTAGACAAAAAAGATTCTGATTGTTGAAGGCATATGTTACAGTTCAGCTGCTGAATTGATCTTTCAGAGGTCAGACTAGAAGTATTGTGGACTGGTTTCTGCTCTTGTGGAAACAGCGTTTAAAAGACTTAAAAAAATATTTGTATGGGAAATAATTTATGAGAAGCCAGTATGGGGAGTGAACTATACATTCGTTTTGCTAATCCTCCACTTTTTCTTGTTAGTCTAGAACAATTTAAAATTACTCTTGTTGGAGCAGCTGAAATTTAAATGACTTTCGTTAAAAAAAAAAAAAAAAAAGAGAGCCAGTGGAGTTTCTAATGTTCTAAGTAAAACCCAAGCTTAAATAAAATAATAGTGAAAATGTATCAATAAACGATTGAAAAAGCATCATCCGCTAAGTATGTGTTTTACCAAATAGTACTAATCAAATCTATGTATGCTTCATATCCTTGAATTAATGCAGGGAACAGGAAGGAAACATTTGTCTTTAGCATTGAATATGCAAAATATATTGTTTATTTTTCCTGTTTTCCTCCAAAGGATGAGGCCATTGTTGAAGGCAGATTAAGTCTGATTAATTTTCCCAGATTTTAGTCTGTTGACAATAAGACTTAAAGAAACCTAATATTAATTTCAGATATTTGGGTTGTGGAAATTGTTTTGTTTCACATGATAGGTGACAGATTTCTTAACATGTTTAATGCCTATGTTGGCATAGCTCATTTGAGTGATTTACAATACCCTAAAATTGTAGTTTCTTAGCAACTAGACCAAGGTTTTTGGATAGGCCTAGGAAGAGTCATTTGGCTATTCTCAGTGATATATATGTGTTCTAAATACAGAATAGTGCAGCTTTTTCCTTGAAATGAGCTTGAATTCAGTCACATGACATGACTGGTGAAGTGAAGCTGAGTTTGTAGTTGACCTAAATGAATGTAAATTTAAATTCAGGGAAGAAGTGGCTGTTTTTTGTGTTTGAGTCTATATAGGTAAGGATGCCATTTTACAGCTTTCTAAAACATGTTATATGTTAAGAGATACGCTTTCAATTAGGGATAACCCTGCAATAGTCTAACTTCATGCCATGGAGTTTGTATTTTCTTAACAGAGCTTCAGAAATGGATAGTATGCTCTGATGTTGAAGTCTTAGATTATCTATTTAAAATAATAACTTAAAAAAGCCTCAAAACTTGACTGTTTTGAGATTGAACACACAATAGTTAAAATTAGCTATAGATTTTTTTCAAAAGTGTTATTCTGAAAATGAAGAATTTGACAATATGACTCTCAGAGTCTCTGATTTATTTTTTTAAAGAAAAGGTGCAGGTAGGAATAAAGGTGAGTAGGCAGGCAGGCAGGCAGGCAGAGAAAGGAGGAAGTATTATCTTTATTTTACTTTTATTTAGTTCATACTGGTTGTTCCCCCCTGGACTTGAACCCAGGACCATGTGACCTCCTCCTTCCCAGGCTGTTGACCAACCGCTGCTTCATCAATGCATGCCTGGAGGTCTCTTTTAACTGTGATCTCTTACCATAGAGATTCAAGGCTTTCATTCAGATTTTGCTTCCCATTTAGACTTGGAGGACCAGTTTCAAGTAAAATCCTTAAAGTACTGATTTTTGTATATATCCAGAACAGTGGAGTTCATTTTAAAGTAAGACACTTGTCCTAAAAAATAACCTTCCTGATAAGACATTCAGAAGCTTTAGACTAAAATGAAAGTGAATTAGTATTAATTAAGCAGTACTATGGTAATCAAGAGCATAGACTTTGGATACTGACAGACCTGGTTTGTGTCCCAAGCTTAGTGACCTTGAGTAAAGTACTTAAACTTCCAAACCTCAATTTTTATCATCTGTAAAATGGAGTTTATTGTAATGCCAATCCCCAAGGGAATATGTGAGGATTAAATGAGATGATGCCTTTAGATTTATAGTGAGTCTCACGGGGAAGTACATATTTACTATATATAATTTGTTGCTGTATGTAACATGTACTATATTACTATATGTAGCTTAGCAGTACTGTATGTACTAAAAGTTCCATCACTGTAGTGAGTAAATGTTAACTTAGATTTTCTTCACAAAGAATTATTATTATTTTTATTCATGTATTGGACTCATTTTTATTTTAAAGGAAAGGTGCAGGCAGGAAGATAGAGGTAGAAGAAGCATTTTTATTCATTTTATTTAGCTGTTCATCTTGGTTGTCCCTCTGGCCCAGGACAGGATCCCTGTTCCTTGGGATGGATGTGGACTATGCCCAACTGGAGGTGGCAAACCCAACCGCTACTGCACCAGGACATGTCTTAATTGTTAATGCAGATCACTGTCATCTTGAATAATGTTACATAGGCCATTTGAAGGTTCATCACAGTGAGGATTTTCCTTATGTAATTTTTTTCTTTTTCTTTTTTAAAGGAAAAGGGCAGGCAGGAATGAAGGTGAGTAGGCAGAGAGAGAGAGAACTTTATTTTATTTACTTGTTCATCCTGGGTTGCTTCCCCTAGCACCAGGTCTTGAATTGGGGACCTTGGGATGTATGTGGACTGCCTGTAGTGGATTAGGCCACCAGGGCACAACCATTTTATGTAACTTTTTGGAAAAGTTGGCCAGCTGAACTGCCTCTTGCAATTGCAAATTCTGGTGAGGAAATTCATATTCTTATTTCATTGTTTGGAAGATTTCATGACTGTTTTAGTGAACTAAATGTCTTTTCATGTGGGCTAGGTATCACCTTTTCATTGAATAGCACTCTCATGAATAAGAAATTGATGGTAATGCCTGATACACAGTAGGAGTGTTGGAAATGTTAGCTGATGAATGTAATTACACTGTAAAAGTGTAATATTCATACTGAAAATGTAATTGGATAATTTACATTGTTTAGAGGGAGAAAATAAGGAGTAATTATTACCAAGTTGAATTTTAAGAATTTTTGCTTGTGTGATGCTAGATAGTTGTGAATGTTGTGCTTTGTTACAATGCCAGTTTTTGCATTAGATGATTCATAAATCTTTTTCTTTTCTGTCAAGTGCTGTTTGCTTCAGTGATTTGGTAATTTTCTCCCCCCATGTGTATTTTTAGAGGTGTATTTCCTATTGATTGTGCATCTCAATCCTGAAATGAACAACAGAAGACAGATGTTATCTGTGGTGATTGTGGCACCAATAACATGCCAAATGTCAAGCAACAGATCTTCATGTAATTAATCCAAATAAGATATAGAATGACCAGAAGAAATAGTTTGCTTTGAAATTTCTTTCCTAAAGAGATCATTAAGTTTCCTATCTCTCAGGTGACTGATAAGAGTCACTATTGATATACTGGAGATCTAGCCAGGAAAAATTGGTTGAAAGTTTGGGGTGGGGTAGGGTGGGGAGACCATGTTACTACTTCCCGTTCTGTATCTGTACTCTTAATCTTTGTTTTTCAAATTAATGGATCCAAATGAGAAAGATGTAAATGGGAATTTTGGTGTTGCCAGACATAAATAGAGCTGTGATTTTACCAAGGTTTTAAACAACAAAAGGAAGTAAAAATCCTTAAGTAAAAATGTGCTCCACTTTCCAAACTTTAGCCATAAATTAAGATTGAAGTTCATTACAAGTGTGACTTTGTGTAAGTTATACAAATTCTCTTGAGAAATTAGACTACTTGGTCTTGCAGGAATCCTTTTATTTTCTCATTAATACAACTTTTATGTGAAACATTTTTCATTTTCTCTTGTGGAATATGCATTTAAATGTTAATAAAAGTCAAAATGTTACTGAGTTGTCTTTATTTTAAATTTTTAAATAAAAATAATTACTTAACTGGACTTGTGGAGATGACCAGATATTACTGGAAAAGTGCTCTGTCAATTTGGACATTTCATTTGTTTTAGTTTGAATTTATTTTTCAAAGTAAAGTGTTATATATATATACACACACACAAACACACACAGTGGAACTTTGATGGATCTTCGAAAGGTTTTTTTTTTTTTTTTTTCCCCTTATGAGACGACTTGGGAAGGAGACAAGGTGCTGATATCTATACAAATGAAGTATATAGAGAAACAATGAATGACCATGAAACATGAGATATTCAATAAAAGTTTGAATAAAATTATGCAAAGACGTTTTGGATGAAGTGAATTCTGTGAAACGTTTTGAATGTCAGTTTACTGACAATGAGAATACAATTTTAAAAGGATCAAACTTAGAGAATGAAGTTGTAAGAGAAAGGAACATACAGAAGAAAGGCTAGTAGTACAAGAAGAAAAGCAGTATGCAAGATGAGGATGAATCTTCATTTGAGGAGCTTCTGTAAAACTCTATAATCTGTCAGAAAAAATGAACAAACTGGGGACCAGTATCGTAGAACCATAAAAATGAAAGTTATCGTGCAAAATCACCTTCAATGAACAATTGATTTGACCTTGAGTGTGCTTCTTTAAACAATGTCATTTTACATGAATTTTTTAAATGCCATTGATACGGAGTTTAATTTTAAGCATTTACATTTTAAAACTAGTTTTGAGTTTTGTTTGGATTTTTTTCCCCCCAAATGTCCTTATTTTAGTAAGAATTCGCTCTGGGAAGACATTCCTCTTTAGTAAAACTAGTGGATTATAAGTGGTTACATTTTGTAGGCATATATATAATATAAATGTATATTATATATATAAACATTCATTGAATTTAAAGTGAAATACTGTGGTGATACTATGTACATTTAAAAAAATACATAAGTTAAATGTATCTGTTTTCAAGAGTTTATTCAATTTATGAGGGTAATCAAAATTTGTGTCTAATTCCAGTTTAGTATATTAATATGAAATTGAAAACAGGACTAACTTTTTAAATTTGCTTTTGTATATATGCAAGATACACATTAATCAGTCAAGACTAACAAGGTTACTTTTACCTGACTGCTCAGAACTTTTTATTGATCTGTGTGGAAATGGAATTTACTAAATATTTAAAGTTTCCTATGTGTCTGTATTTATTTGCATACAGTAAGTTAGTGGGAGACATAGTTAATGTACCTCAGATACCTACTGTTTTGTTTCTTGTTTTTGCTGTATTTCAAATGAAAAAAACCCAATTTTAAAATAGATTGTGGACAGGTTTCATGGAAACTTCTTGTCTTACATTGCTTGTACTATAAAAAGTACTAATGATAATCTTCTGCATTTGTGAAAACAACTATGGACTGTTTTAAAGCTGGTCTTTTTTCCAAATAATCTTAATTTACTGAATCTTACGATATGCTATATGATATTTTCCAAAAGTATATCAATTTGGATATACTTCATTTCCTTTTGTTTTATCTTAGGTTATTTTATTGTTACCCAAGCATTGACTAGACAGTAAATTAGAAATGAGATTATGTGAAATAATTCTGAAGGTGTCAGGGTTCTATATATTTTGAAGGTTCTATTAGCAGAAAACATTAAGTTCCAAATTGAACCAAAGATTTGCATTCAGATGTGTACTTATATTCTCAAAGTGATTAAAAATACAAGACAAAATGTCAAAGTCCTTTTCTGATAAAATACTAATAATTAGGCAAAATATTCCATATGTAGTTAGAAACATACAAAAAAAGGTGAGCGTGTGCTTGTGTGTATAGTTATATCATTGGTTCTTTTCTCCTCATAATATTTGAAAACCACTGGCCGAGATACCTAAATTTCCCTCTAGTTCTAAGTTTACCCATTTCTGTTGAACTTACTTAAAACTTAAATCCTCTACTGAGTTAGGAGACTAGAGAGACTTTTTGTAATATGTTTTTAGAAACTTACTTTTTGGAAATAAGAATGACTGAGGCACACACTGTTTTGAAATCCAACTACCTACCTCTTAATCTACTTCAGGAAATACTTGCAGCTGCTGTTTCACGGGAAGACGGAAGGGTGTCTGTTATACAGAGTTCTCATGATAAACTTGCTGGGAAAATTGCCAGTGAGAATAAACAATTAAATGAAAGTCACTGCCAGATAAGTAGATATTTTGTATCCTTTCTGTTGGTTGACTGACATGAGAATGAATGACATGAATGAATGAGACTACCCAGTGAATGAGGCACACCTGATTGTATTTTTATGTTTTCCTTTGAGGTGGTTTGTTTTTTATTTATGACAGTTCTCTTGTTCCTTATGATCTTATTGTTTTTGTTTTTAAAGAAAAGGTGCAGGTAGGAATGAGGGTGAGTAGGCAGGTAGGCAGGAAGAGAGGTGGAATGAGCACTTTATTTTTATTTAGTTGTATGTCTTGGTTGTTCTCCCTGATCCAGGGACGTGAAACTGGTAACTTGGGATGTTTGTGGCCTACACTTCAGCCAGAGATAGTTGACCAAAGCACTGCTCCACCAGGGTGCACTTCCTTACGTATTTTTATACATCTCCTCCAAATCTGTCCATTATAGTTGAGCAAGGCGACTCAAGTGTTATCTGAATTAAATCTGAGGAAGTTCCTAGATTGATTTTTCATAGAAATAATGTGTCAAAAATCTCAGTTTATAAATTTATTCTTTATATCTGCTTAGGTAAGTCCATTTCTTTTTCTTTCACACTTTTGTTCGCATTTCAAACATAAAAAGTAGAATGAATAATGTAATAAGCTCGCATATACTAATCTATTTTCAACAGTTATTAATTTAAAAATAAGCATTTTCTAGATACTGAAATGCTGTTAGTAGGAGTTACCTTTTTGTAAAAAAAAATTATTGGCTTATGTGTAATTATGTTGAAATGATTTGAAAACTATGAAAGCTCTTTAGGAAAAGACAAACTGAGATCCTGATAGAGAAATGAATTTTATTTGTGACTATGTATATGCATAAATATGAAATGTTTTGTGACACTGTACCTATCTGTACGCTATAATATATTTAAGAAAACTGTTGTGACCTTGTAAATTGATTTCATAATCCATTAGTAGACAATGAGACTCAGTTTCCAAAACAGCATTTTCAAGTATGGAATAATTTTATCTTTGTTTGATTTGTTTTATATTTTTTCTGCTTTGTTAGTCTGGAACAATCTGATCATTTTTGTAAACAAGGATTTACACAAAGGCATCAGTAATATCAACATGAACTGCTACTGGTCACTATTATGAAGAAAATATTGTATTGTTGAGTTAATACATTAGACATTATTTAATATTTTCTCTTTATTTGGAAAAAGGGAAATTGCAGTAGTAATTTGAATATCATAATCAAAGCATAAGGTTTCCAGTGTGTTTAGTTGTCCTTTCTTTTAAATTAGAGCTTGTGTTACTTATTTCCTAGCCCCCCCACCCCTCCTTTGAGTTATTGAGTACAGGGCTGGGAGCACTACTATTTATTCAAGCTGAGTGCTTACTTTGATGCTGTTATCTCAGGCACATTTGTGGTGAGTACAGATTGATTTGAACACTGGCCAAGGAAAGGGTGGGAGAGGGGAAGTAGACCTGTCACTGAAGAATTATTTGCCTTTCATGTTTAAGATCCTAGAGTAGCAAGATTATTTTCTCATTTTTAGATACTGCTTCTGAGAGGAAAAAAGCAACAATATTTTGCTGTTCTGTGGTGGCAGCTAAGCATGATATTCTTTTCAATCCATAGATTAAAGACTTGAATTGTTAAATTTGATTTAGAAAATTTTGACTGTACAAGTTTAGCAGTTTGAAAACTTCTGTGGAACAACTGGAAAAAAACAACTGGAAAAAAATATCATAGCAGCTCCAGCATTGAAATTCTATTCATTAATGCTAAATCTCAAATCATTTACCAAGGAAGATGAAATAAATGGCTTTAATTGAAGCCAGGGAACTGCTACCTAGAAAAGAGCAACTGTAAAGAGGTTTCAAATAACTTGCAATGAACGGTCATTGAGTTACTCTTAGACAAATAACAGTGATCCCATATCGAAATTATGATGCTGTTAGCATTGTTACTGTTTTCTTGCTAGGATTGAACTCCAAATAATTATGAACCTTTTCCCACCACATTTAGGAAAAGTCGCAGATAATTATGCATTGATGGTAGCATGGGAGAAAAACCTGAAGGAACTAAATATAGGAAAAGGGAGCATTAGCGGGGGGTGTGATTATCTATTAATACCTTCAAGGTAGCAGTGTAAATGAAGTAAGGGAATTAGGCAGTCTCCAAAGATGGATGGGCTGTATCAAAGAGCAATGGCCTAGAGCACGGGAAGAAAAGCGTAGATTTAGTTTTAAGATGATGATTTTAATGAAACCATCAGAATACAGTTATTTGCACTCATTGTCACAACTGTTTTAAGTAGGCCAAAGTGCTGGTTGAGAGTGGCCTCAGAAAACAAAAGGAGGGAAGCTTTGTTATAGCTAGTGCTTGTTTAGGAACTCAATAGGAGAAAATACCTTTATGTATATGAAATGGGCTTTCCAGAAGTTTTTCTGAGTCAGAAATGTAAGAATCATAACTCTAAAAGTTCTGTGATTATGAATTTAAGAAAAATGGTAGATTCATTTTGGAATTCATTTGAATAGTTTTTATTTATTTTTAAAGGAGAGGTGCAGACAGGAATGAAGTTGAGTATTGAGTAGGAAGGCAGGAAGAAAGAGGAGGAAGAAGCATTTTATTTTATTTTTATTTTTAGTTGTTCACACTGCTTGTTTCCCCTTGGACCTGAACTTAACTGCTGCTCCACCAGGGTGCGCCGATTTAAGTAGTTTTTAGGGCCTGTCTCTATGACTTAAGACAGCATTCTGTTTATTATAGCCTTCGTAAGAACTTCTTTTTGTTATCATAAACCTACACGATGACTATTTTACAACCTATGTTAATACACAGAAGCTTACTAGACTGGACGAAACCTGGTAAAAGTTTAACCTTTGATTCTTAGAAAGTTAGGTCTTTCTTTTTACCAGGAAAACCTTGCAAAGAGAACTTCTGGCCTAACTCTTAAGACTTTTTGTCAGTCACTGTGATAGAAGACTGTTCCTTATAAGTAGTATCTGGTGCTGTAATACTTTGGGAGAGATGGGAGCTTACTGTAATTAGTTCACAGAATGTAGGGTTGCTGTATTAAATGCACAGCATCCAGGTGTATTTAAATTTCAGACAAGTAACAATTTATATATGCTAAATTTGGCAAACTAGAATTATTTTTGTTTTTATGGTTTTTTTTGCCATTTTTTTCCTACCATTTAGAACTTAAAGGACAAAAAGTAATGTAATTTTGTGAGTTTTTGTGTATTAGAAGAAATCTTTCTAAAGCAGATTTAATATGTATAAAAAGTCATGTTATATTGCAAATTTTACATGAGAAGATTTAGGGTAGTATTGTTTTATTATGGTTACATCACATTTCTATGTATCCTTCATTGCTATTACCTTATTTTTGACAGTAACTTTTTCATTTATTCTCTAAAAATTAAAGCTTTTTTTAGGAAGGAGGTGTGCAGAGGGCCTCAGCCTGTTTTTGTTTTTTGCTTTTAAAAGGAAAGGTGCAGGAATGAAGATGAGTAGATAAGCAGACAGGAAGAGAGGAAGAAGAAATATTTTTACTTAGTTTTTCATTTTGGTTGTTTGTGCTGACCCTGGCACTCAAACCTTGGTCTTAGAGATGTTTGTAGTCTTTGCTCAGCCAGAGGTGGCTAATCTAACCACTCCTCCACCACAAAACAAAATTTTTTTTAAAAACCATTCCCATCTTCTCTTCTTACCTAAAATATTTTAAAATTTAGTGCACTGTTTTCTGAGGATGTATGATAAGATGTTTCTGGGGCTATTGGTTCAAGGATTGTTTGTTTTGTTTTTTTTTTTCATAAATTTTCTTGAGGCCTTGGAATATGTGTTTGAATTCTTGGAATAAGACAAAGGTGTGAATGAAGATGTGGTGACCACACACTTTTCCTCCTGGTGGGTTCAGAATACTGTTCACTTGCTGAATTATAGTCACCTGGTTTAGAGAGTCAGAAAATGTGGATGTTTGCTCTGTAGCCTAGGGGTTTGATTTCTTCATAATTAAATTTTAGTACTAGGAATACTAAGAAAAATAATGGATTTATGAGCTTTATTAAAAGGTCTTTTGAACAAAGATGTGTCATATATTAGTTATTCAGTGTTAGAGGTCTGTCTTTTGTCCTTTTGTTGTATGCTGGGTTGAGGTGGCTGTAATAACAGACTTGGGGTATAGATACCCTTGTGGCTGGGGTGGTATAGATGACTAGGATGTGGACCACAAGGAGCCCAGGGACCTGGGGTTGGAGAACCAAAATAAACGGTAACTAGATAAAAATGCTTCAATGCTTTCCCTCCCTGTGTCCTTTCCTCCCTTCCTTCTTCTCAAAAAAAAAAAGAGCAGACTCGAACAGTGTAATAGGTTCATTTACAATAGTATGAATGATATTAAGTAACAGCATAATCATAACTGTTTACACATATGTGAAATATATGGCAGTTTTAAGAAGGATTAAATAAAAGTAGCTCGTCATTTTTATGAAACAGGAAAATTAGTACAGTTTAAATTTGATGCCTACACTCAGTTGGAGACAATGTCAGTGTAAGGATATTGAGAGTACTCTGTTATTGTAAATATAAAAAGTAAACAGGAACTATGCTAGAAAGGTCATTTTGTGGGGCAGTATAGTGGGTAGAAAGAGCACTGTATTTGACAGGCCAAATTCCTGCTTAAATTTCTGTCTGTCTCCATTTTAGTTCTTATGATTTCTATTTTTAAAGTGAGTGTAATGCTTAATTAGTCTATTTTTTATTAAATTATTATTATGAATTAAAAAAAGGCCTGAAACTGCTGTATTTTATTTTTATGTTTCTGGCATTTATAGCTTTGAGTTACAGAGCTTAATACTTATAAAGAGTTTGCTCTTTGTAGATTAACTGGTGATTCTTAGGAAAGTGAAGAGGAAAAATAAAGTATTAAGGAAGGACAATATTGAATTTCTCTAATCTTTGAAGTGTTCTTCCCAGTACTGTTTTCATCTCAAGTTAAATCTAGTTAACAATAACATTCTTTTATCTCTTATTCCCTTCTCTTCCCCTAAGTGGGTGACAGAAAATCCTCTTTTTATAACACATTTTTACAACTTCTCTTTACTATCTTGCAATGAAATCCATAGGTGTTTTAACCTGCCTACACGTTATTAAGAAAAAAAGGGCAATATAATGCCCTAAATACAATATGAAGGAAAAAAACAAGAGAAAGTTATTTATAGTAATAAAATATTTGGTTCAGTCTTTAAATATTTAGCTGAGGCATGGGTACGCAGGAAGACAGGATAGTAACCTCCATATGTAGAATGTGATTGTGATTGCTGCAAATGCAAACTGGTAACACGTGTGCTTTAATGTCTACTCACATACCAGAGGTAGCATTGCTATTGGTAATGTGATTTTCTGAATGGGTAACTCTTGGTAAAGTTCCAAATGAAACAAAATATAGTCTCTTTTTACTTTACATAGCATTTCTGGAAAACTGAGTGGTGATTAAAATCATGCAAGAATACTTTGTGTTATATTTCAAACAGCTAGGTTATAGGCTCAGAGGAAGTTTTTCATCTTGAATGTCATTTGAAAGATGTATAGATAGACAACTCTTTATTTTATATTTTTTAATACTTTTTTTTAAGAGGCAAGGTGCAGGTAGGAATGAAGGCGAGTAGGTAGGCACGCAGGAAGAGAGAAGAGGAAGAAGCATTTTATTTTATTTATTCACTTATTTGTTTACTGGTTGTTTCCCTTGTACCTGGGATGTGAACCCTGGTCCTTGAGATGTATGTGGACTGCATTCCTCCAGGGGCTGCTGAATAAACGGCTACTCCATCAGAACTTGCCTTAAGTTAACTTTCGGTGTTAGCATAGCAAGATATATATTTTTGAAGTAATATTGGGGTAGATAATTTTGGTAGTACTGCAGTACTTTATTGCACTTTCAGAATTAGATTACATCATAGAAATGTCTAATTGTCAAGTTAAAAATTTATCAACATGACTTTAATAGGAAACTCTAGTGTATAATTTTCTTCCATTTGTCCAGTGAATGCGTTGAAAGTTCTGTATTTTCTTGGTTCTTATAAAATGCTTTAGAGGCATATACATCTTGCTGTACATTTTATTTCACTATAGTAGCAGAAAGTTTTTTTTTTTTTCTCTTTTTTTAGCTTTTACATTGGTAATAAAGACTGATCTAAATAAAGCAGTATAAGAAATGAGCTTTATTCCTTTATTCCCTCCTTATTCTGTTGTTCATCTTTGGTTTATTCCACAATATGATTTTGAGTCCCTTTTTTTAGAGCTCTATGCTTTAGTTATATGTATAGGTTATTTTTTATAAAGTCTTTTGTTTTTTTGCTTTCTATTTTTCCTGTCTTAAATTTAGTTCTTACTTGATCTTGACCTACTTGATTTTGTCCTTTCTGGAATTTTCAGTTATTTCTAAATAAGCATTTGGCATTTTAAAATTCTTTATTCAGTTTTATTTGAATCTTTTTGAGACAGATGTGTCAAATTCTGTCATACTTTGTAATATACAAAGTTTCGTTGACTGATGTTTTGAGGTAATGTTTGCATATTTGCGACTTACAGATATTTTTTGCTTTTTCTAGTAGTTTCATGATAGAGATTTTTCTAACATGTTATTAACATCTTTTAATCCCCATAGGGTCATAATGCCCATATTTCTCAGAAACAACTTAGCTAGTCTTCAAGTCCCAGTCACAAAGGAAATTTAATTCCTGATGAAACTGAGGACATCAAGGCAGAAAGAATTCCAGGCAGATAGCTAGTAATAAATATCGACTGTGAAGTATGAGGTACTTGTTTTTGGACTGGTAAATTTTAGTGCTCCCTGCAAGGCTACCACTTACTGTGGAGTGCACATGAAACATTCTGAAATGTCTGCCCATGGAGCATGTAATTTGCCACCCAGCAGCAGGTAGACATTAAATCACATTAAAATTCAGTTTGGGTTGGGGCAGGTGTTAGGAGTAATCAGATATTACAGCTGTAGGAGGAAAGGGCAAATTTTGATGTTCATTAAAGGAAAAAATACCTATTACAGTATACAGAATAGTAGTTCTTACTGTAGGAATAACATTAAGCTATTGTGAAAATTGGTTGGAAATGGCCGGTAGACGTATGATCTTGCTGGTATTTATATTTCAGTAACAGGTATGTGTATTTCAGCAGCTTTTAAAAGTCAGAATGGGAAAGGATTTGAGTGGAATGTGTTTTCAGTAGTGTTGTGGGGTGTCACTTATCATTCTGCAACACTATCTCTTTGTCACTGAAAGAGCTCAAGAATTGTATCAAGTCTTAAACTCTCAAAATACACCACTGGAAAAACTTGACAGGCCCAGTCCTACCAGGTGAGCCCAAGGTAACCAGATACATAAGCTTGTCAGCCATCTCTGCCTAGAATTTAATGATGTTTCAGCAGGCTGAATTTTTAAAGAATAGATAGAACTAACTATAGGGGAGAATATAGCAGATAGAGAAGATAAATCCTCCTGCCTCAGATTGTGTATTAACTGACATTTTGACATGGGATTATTCGTTTTGTTTTTTGTTTTGTTTTTTTTTTAAAGGAGAATAATTGGATTCTTTTTTAATTATGAAAGGATTTGCTTATATATTTTAAATATTACCCAGGTTTTTAAAGTGAAATATTATTATTGCTATTGCTAATTGTTAGTGAAAGCATTCTGAGTACAATTTTGCTGTGCCTTTTCTAGAGAGATAGCATATTTTGTTGGTTTGGGGGGCACTAGGTAGTAAATCCAATTCTTAGAAAGGTGGAGGTGCTACCTAATTATGGATTTATGAAATAATGAAAACCTGAAACGATGTTAAAGTAATGCAAATTATAGATAAGAAGTAATTATAAAAGGAGAAGAGAGTAGATTTGGGTTGTTGATTGAATTTTGGGATTTTCTGAGGAACGGAGGAGGGAGCAGGTTTTATTAGAACATTAGTGAATAGAAGTCCAACTATTTGTATTCCCGTAAGGTTTCTGGAACTCAGTTATAGCCTCTTTGAACCATGGTATATCTTAAGTGTTAGATTGGGGCAATAAGTAGATTTAGGAGTTTTTCAACTTTGGCAGCAGAAAGTTTTTTTCTTTTTTCTTTTAAAATTAAGTAGGATCTCAGTTTTTAATTAGATGAAAGTTAGAATTGTTTGGGGGAGATGGAGAAGCCTAATTTTTCCAAATGGTCCTTAGGGTCTGAGAAGCAGGGTTTTAATTAAAATTGATGAAATGGGTGACCCCTTCTGAAGTTTTTGCACAAGAGTGATTTCTTAACTTTGGTTCGGCATCTGCTTGGTCAGTCTTGATACCTGTGGTAGAGGTTCTCTGTATACTTTGCAAAGGTGATGATTAAAATAGTTATGCTAATAATGTGTGTCCATGGTTGAAATAAAACCAAAAGAAAAGATGATCCCTTTAAGGCAGAATCTACAAAATAGCACAAAGACAGTTATCCTATGTAAAATGGACATGGTAATTGATTTTTTATTGCAAGGTTTGTCAGCCTTTTTGTGAGAGCTACTACTGTCTTTTGCCTGAGTTTTGAAATCCAAAATATATGCATGTGGTAGAGTGCAGGGGTTTGTTGTTAAACCCTTGCTTAGAAAAGGATTGAAGTATTACTATACTACTATTGCTCTGTATCTGACATATATAAACGATGAGTAAAAGTTAACTGCTGTTAAAATTTTCTTTCAAAGACATTCAGTTATGCATTCAGTTCACTAATCTTTTTTGAAATATTTGTGGATTTTTAAAATTTTTTAGAATAGTTGGAAAATATTCTGTTCCCTGCACCTTCTCACACAAGTGGTTTTCCTAAAGGTTAGCTTTTCAAAGAAAGATTTCTGAGCTATTTGTCTTGATCCTAGAAGTTTTACAGAGAATCTGAATTCCCTTATTTTTTTATTTTTTTTTAAGAGAAGGCTGGCAGGAATGAAGTAGGGCTGAAGGAAAAAGCATTTTTATTTATTCATTCATTTTTGGTTGCTCCCTCTGGCACGAACTCAGGTCCTTGGGCTTTACATAGTCTACCACGGTGCACCAAAAATACACACACATGCACATACACGCATACACACTTTTGTTTTTTGCCACTCAGGCCCCAGGTCTCGAACCATTGTCCATGGCTTTCATAAGTACCTGAGACACGGGTTCGGGGTGGGGCAGGGGATTATGAAGCAGAAGAACCTACATTAACACATTTTCACCCAAAGTTTGTTTACATTGGAGTTATCTTATGTACCTTATCCTTTAGGATTGATGATGGACAACATCATTAACTAATTTGAAAAAGGATGGGAAAGTTAATTCTAACTAAAATTTCATATCAATTTTTTTTTTTTAAGGAAAGGTGCAGATAAAATTAAGGTGAGTAGGCAGGCAGGCAGGAAGAGAGAGGAGGAAGAAGCATCTTTATTTTGCAATTAGTTCACTCTGGTTGTTTCTCCCTGGGACTCGAACCCAGGAGTATGTGGCTTGCTTCTTAATAGGCAGTTGACCCAACTGCTGGCTCCCTCAGGGTGTGCCCAAATCAGAAATAGTTTACATTCAATTTTTATTCCCTTGTTAGGATTTATGAATGCATAGCTAGAAAATAATTTGACATTGTGGGGATTTTTCTTTTAAATAAAAAGTTCTAGGGCATCTTTGGTAAACTCAAGTTTACCATAGTTTTGTCAATTAGGATATGTGATTCTGTTGATACTCAGAGAAGATGACTGTGATGCTATAAAAAGATCCAGTCGTCAAAGAAAGGTGATTTCATTTATTATACTCTTCACTAACTGTTGATTAGTAGTATATTGTAAGTTGTTAATAGGTTGAAATTTAATGAAAAGGTTTTATTCTTAGTCCTTGGTTACCATTCTTTTAATATTAAGTATAAAGTGTGCTGCAACGAGTTGTGGGATACGATATTAGAGACATATCTTGATGTTTCCAAGCAATTTATGATTGAAAAGATTCTTTTTCTCCCAAGCACAGTATTGCCTTTTGCATCTTCATGGATTTATAGCATGTGTTTCTATTAGTTGACCATTTATAGAATTGAATAACAGAATTGTGGACTTGAATATTGGAACAGAAAGGGCCTTAGAAATCATTATTCCAATCTTCTAGTTGTACACAAGGAAGCTGAAGTTTCAGATTTTAACATGTTATTATATATGTTATGTTTTATTTATATGTATTAAATAGAATAAACCTCTAGTTTAATATATTTTTAAGGTCATAAGTTAGACTAATATGTTTAGTATTTTATTACTGTGTACTTTGGTATTCATTTCTGAAACTCTTGTTAGAGGGTACTTGACCTACTTTTTTGGACCTCTTTTGTACCTGTTTTATGAAGTATGATAATGCTCAGACTATGAATAGAGAACTACCTTTTTAGTCATTGATGTTTGTGTACTATTGTTTAAAATCAAGGTAATAGGGCTTGATTTATATACTATAAACTTAAAGTAAGGCAGAGATTATGGTTAATGTGGAAATTATCTGAGCTAATGGTATATAGCTACCAAATAATTTTGAGTGTAGAATAAGGTTGAGGATTTATCAGTTTTGGTAGAGAAAATAATAAAACCAGCAATTTGCAGGTGTTTTGGTAGGGCTAGACACATTTAAATCTGACACATAGTTATTTAATAATTAAAGGTCTTCTTGAAAAATTAATCCTCAGAGTTCTTAGAAGTTTTAAGTCAGAAATAATACTGTATTTTGAATTGGAAGTTAATTTACCAGAGTTTTATGCCGTAGTTCCACTTGCTTGATCTCATATAACACAACCTTCATCCAGGTTCCCCATAAGTGGGGGTGATGATAATTCTCAGTTAATACTTATTGCCTCATCAAAATTATACAATCCCTTTCATTTTTAAACTTGTCATGGTTTAGATGATAAATTCTGTGGGTACCTTACTCATAAGTATAGTACCTGCTCCTGGTATTTAATGTGATGATGATTTATGAAATTTCCTCCTAACATCCTTTTCCCTAAGATGGGAAGATCTCTATTTAGTGGTTAGGAGAACGTTAATAAAGATAGCCTAGTGGAAGTCTGTGACCTAAAGGGTTAAGATGAAAAAACATCTATTTTCTGTGCTTGCACTGGAAACAAAATGAGTAGGTATTACTAGCTTCTCTGGGCAAAGCGGAGTTCTTAGTTTTGCATTTATAAATCATTAAAAAATATATGTGTAATCAAACTCAACCACAGGGTAAATAAACCTCAGTACATTCCTGTAAGTATTTTTCAATTAATATATTTAATTTTTTTATTTTATTAAAGGAACATTGTATGTAACATAGGTTTTGTTTTTGTTTTGTGCTGTAAAGGAAATGTGCAGGCAGAAATGAAGGTAAGTAGGCAGATAGGAAGAGGGTAGAGAAAGAAAATTAAAAAATTTTTTAGCTCATCTTCCTCACCCCTGACCCCACCCAGCCGGGGTCTCTAACCTAGGTCCTTGGAATGTATGTGGACTATATCCAGTGGCCTTATCTGCTAGACTACCAGGGCAGGCTGATATATTTAATTTTTTAATAGACTGTTTGTTTTTTCACAAGTGTTAGGTTCACAGCAAGGTTGAGCAGAAAGTACAGAGTCCCCATATATCCCCTATCCCCTCCCCCCCCCCCACATACATACAACCTCTTTCACTAACAACATCCTACCAATGGTATATTTGTTATAATAGATGAACCTACATTGACATATTATCACCCAAAGTTTGTTTACATTAGAGTTCTTTCTAGGTGTTGTACCTTTTGACAAGTCTATAATGACCTGTATCTACCATGATAGTATAGAAAATAGTATTATGACCCTAAAAATCCTGTGTCATACCTGTTACTCCTCTCTTTGCTTTAACCCCTGGTAGCAACTCATTATTTTACTGTCTATAGTTTTGACATTTAAAGACTGTCATATATTGGACTCATATAGCGCGTAGCCTTTTCAGATTTTTTCACTTTATAGTTTGTATTTAAGGTCTTATTTCTTTTCATGGCTTGATAGCTCTTTTTTTAAATTAAATTTTATTTTTACACATTAAAATAAACTCACATGGAAAGGTTCCCCATTCCTCACATATTTGTCAACACACTTTGCCCTCCACCAAATCACTAAGTGTTCTTCACCATTGTCCCGTAGGTTCTGCCACCATTTCTGCCCCCACCCCCTTCCATTCCCAATTGGTAATCTCAGTTTTATTGGAAGTGTCCAAGGGTTGGTTTTATTTCATCTGTTCCTTTGTTTTGTCTATTCACATTTCACCAAGGAGTGAGTCACCTGGTATCTATCTTCTTTTGACTTATCTCAGTGTAATCCCCTCTAGATCCCTCTATGTTGATTCCAATGACAGGCTTGCATCTCTTCTAAAGACTGTGTAGTATTCCATTGTATATATGCACTACATCTTTTCGATCCATTCATCTGACAGTGGACACTTAGGTAGTTTCCAGTTCTTAGCTATTGTGCATAGGACTGCAGTAAACACGGGAGTGCATAAGTCTCTAAGATTGAGTGTTTTTGTATCTTTTGGATAAATACCCAGAAGTGGGATGGCTGGCTCATTTGGAACTTCCATCTTCAAATTTTTGAGAAATCTGCACGGTTTTCCCATAGGGGTTGTACCAATTTGCACTCCCACCAACAGTGTAAAAATGTTCCCTTTTCTCCACATCCTTGCCAGCATTTGTTGTTTCCAGGTTTTTGAATAATAACCAGTCTTTCAGGTGATATCTCATTGTTGTTTTAATTTGCATTTCCCTGCTAGCCAGGGAAGAACATGTTTTCATGTGCCTGTTGGCCAGCTGTATATCCTGTTTGGAAGAATGTCTCTCCAATTCCTCCTCCTATTTTTTGATTGAATTGCCTGTTTTTCTGTTATTGTTTTATGAGTTCTTTGTTTATTTTAGCTATTAAGCCCTTGTCAGAAATATGAAATGCAAATATCTCCTCCCATTTAGTAGGTTGCCTTCTGGTTTTAGTGATTTTTTTCTTTTGCTGTGAAGAAGCTTTTTATTTTGTAGTCCAGTTGTTTATTTTTGGTTTTGTTTCCCATATGCTGGAGTTAAGTCCCCAAAGGCCTCCCTAAGACTGATGTCATGGACTGTCTTTCCTGTGTTGTCTTTCAAGAATTTTATAGTTTTCACTCTTATGTCCAAATCTCTAGTCCATTTTGAGTTAATTTTTGTGAATGGTGTTAGAGAGTGATCTAGTTTCAGTCTTTTGCATGTGACTGTCCAGTTATCCCAACATCATTTATTGAAAGGATTTTCCTCTCTACATGGTATGCTTTTGGCTCCTTTGTTGTAGATTAACTGACTGTGTGTGATGTATGTATACTGACTGTATGTCAGTTTCTGGTGATTCAATTCTATTCCACTGATCTGTGCTGCCTCTGTTACTGTTCTAGTACCATACTGTTTTGGTCACTATTGCTTTGTAGTGTAGCTCACTGTCTGGGAATGTAATCCCTCCAGATTCATTGTTTTTCCTTAAAATTGCTTTGACTATTTGAGGTCTTTTGTTGTTTCATACAAATTTCAAGATTTTTTTTGTTCTATTTCCTGTAAATAAGCCTTAGGGATTTTATTGGGGACTGCATTAAATGCTTTAGGTAAGATGACCATTTTCATGATGTTGATTCTTACCAACCATGGTAGGTCATTTCTTTTTAGCACCGAATAATTATTGTCTGGAATTTTATTTAATTTGTAATAAATCAGTGATCTAATGAGTAATAAGTGTTGTTGATAAGTCTGTTTCTAAGTAGGTAAACTAAATCTCACAGTAGGATCTTAATTCTTTTAACAGTAGGTTATATATATTTTTTAAATTCTCATTTCATGGGGGTGAAATTGCATATTACTTTAAGAATGATTTGCCCTTTGATCCCCTCAACCCCCATTTAATTGTTAAGACTTTCATGTTATTGACCCCTTTTGGGATGCAGGTGAAATTACTGGAATGAAATATAATTATATAAATTGTTGAGAATATGAGGAGAAATATAGATTTCCATGAAGTGTATAATACCAAATATTCCTTGGACTCTGTGTCTCATCATATGAATAATTTTTGCTACCATCATGACTTAAGTGGAAAAGTTTGTGATTTTAGTACATTTTCAATGTGATCCACAGATAAGAGTCAAATTTATCTCATTTCATAACTCATTAAAAAAATTCAAAGTATCTTTTAGTGTAATTCTGTTATTATTCTCACTTTCAAAAAATGGAGACACCATCCCCATAGTGAAGGCAAAAGGAGATTTTCCATTCTTTGGGGAAGTGAAGAATATCTTTGTCACTTGCCTTTGTGTTACTGTCACATTCTTATTTCCTAAAGTCACATTTGGTTAATCTTTGCAGAAATGTTAAAGAGGATTAGAAGGTAGGAAAAAGAACATAAACATTGCAGAACTTTAAATTTTATCACAGTCTAAAATAGCTTTATTCCTATTGATATTTTCTCTGGAATCACTTGGTAGTATTCTGCCTTTATTACTTTTCAGTATTCTTTACTGCAGAGTGCAGGGTGGGAGTTGGTTTAACCTTGGGCTTTAGGATGTGATTCCATATAGTTTCCTTTTTGATAGTTAAGAAAATTTGGTTGGGATAAAAATTGGCTTTGGAATCCTTAGGTTAAAGATTTTAAGGGATTGTAATGCTATTGCAGAACAAAGTCTAAAGCTGCTTTGGGAGTGTCTGTGTTTAAGTCTGACATAAAAAGCGTAAGACCCTTGTTTGAAATCTTCTGAAGCAGAAAATAAATTATTTTTTATGACATTACTATTTACCTGTGTTGGCTATATGTAGGCAGGGAATTAATTCCTCTTTTGGTGTATTCTAATAAAAAGTGCGCTCATTGCATTCAGTGGTGAATCATTTGGAAAGAAGTATAATTATGTAGAAAGTTCTATTCTTTGTTCCCTTTTCATCCTCCCTGACTGATCTTATCTCCTCCCAAGGTTTCTACTTCTCCTTAAGATTCCCAAGTGCATATTTCTAACCTCCACCTCTCTTCTGAATACCAGTTCCGTATTTTTAGCTACATGAGAATTGCCTATCTTGTAGACATCTCCAAGGCCAACTTTCACCTTACTTGACTTTTTTCCATTTACAGTATCATTTTCCACCCCATGACCAATGGTTCCAGTAGATTCTGTATCATAAACATTTTTCACGTTCACGTCTCACCTTTGCAACAGTTGCTGTCAATTAGTTTAGAATCGTTTTTGGGTTTTTGAAGTTTTCTAACTGCTTTCTTCTGATCTGTCCATACTGCCACCAGTCTTATCCATAATGCCATTCTTTCTGTAGAAAAAAACCCCCAAGATGCATAGCCTGAGGATACTTTCTGTTCTCCCTAAATTGTGAGACTGTAGATGGCCTTATTTTTTTGAGTATCAGGAACCCTTAACAGGTGCTTGGAATACATAAAAACCCTCAAAAATGTTGATTTTGCCCCTTCCCCCACCCTTTATCAAGCACTGCTCATTTCTGTCACTTTTCAATACTGTGCTCATAACTATTTCCTCTTGCTGAGAGCAAGAACCATCTCCCGTCTCCCCCAAACTGACAAGGTCTCTTTTAGGTGCACAGATTTAACTTAACAAGCTTTCAGTGGCATATACATCAGCCCTCTCTCTCAGAAAAATAAGTTATTTCTTATATGGTCCTGTTGTCTTTTATACATATACTGTATAGATGGCCGTTAGGAATTGTAATACACATACACACACTTTTTTTCGGTTTTTGTTTTTTAAAGGAAGGGGGCAGGCAGGAAGAGAGAGGAGGAAGAAGCAGTTTATCCAATTTATTGTTCATCTTGGTTATTCCCATTCACCCTGGAATGTGAACCCTGAACCTTGAGATGTATGCAGACTATACCCAACCTCTACTCCACCCTGGGACGCCCAGTTGTATTATATTTTGATTACTTTTCTCTCATGTCTGCAAAGTTGGGCTTTTTAGGAACAAAGTTTATTTCAGTAATTCCTGTACACAGTCCTTAACCTTCAAAAAATGGTAAATTGAATTGAAAGCATGAACTCAGTTTTTATAGAAAAGTTGAACAAATACTGGTAAAAGTCATTGTTATAGTGAGCAACACAGTTTGTTTTTGCCACATTCCCTTTTTTGGTCATGAATCACAGACGAAGCTGCTAAAGAGTCCATATGATATCAGAAACATCTGAGTGACTCTTGCCTTTATTTCCCTTCTACTTGAAAATACTGTAAACAAATTAAGGTTTTGTTGTCAGAGTGGTCCTTGAACCAACATCACTAGATTCACTAGTGTCACTTGCGAGCTTGTTAGAAATTCAGAGTCCCAGGCCCCACTTCAGCCTGTTGGATCAGAATCTCTGGGAATGGGGCATAGCAGTCTGTTCTAACTGATGATTCTGATGCTTGATACAGTTTAAGTAGTGCTCTAGGATTATGCCATTTAAGAAAAGCTTTGCCTTTGATATACATGAACAAAGTTTCCAGTGTGATTTCACTGTAAGCTGTTTATGCTTTGGAAATTATTCATCAGCTGGGCAGACTTGGATTCCATTACTTAATATCCTGGGATGTGATTCAAAGATTGAATTTCCCTATGTGTAAAGTGTTTGACTCTGTGGTTTCTGGGAATGGCTCTTTAAAAAGAAATGTGAGGGAGGGAATATCCCACCTCTTTGAAGTTTGAATGTCTAGACTATATCCACCTTAGATACTTGGTCGGCTTGTGCTCCTTATGATACTCTTGGGATATATGATGATGGAAGAGTGAACTGAATTGTGTTATCTCTGACATTTAAATCCTGATTATTGTCATGTTGTCAGAGACAGAAAGTAAGCTTGCCCTCAAAAGTTATTATGAATCTATAGACAATTGAATTTCAAAGAAACAGTAATTAGGAGAGGTTAGCTTTTGATTAGTAATTATCCATGGCTCTGGGAACGGTTTCATTTAGCCGCTGGAGTATTCACTCTTTCTAGAATATTGTTTTCATTCTGCCTTTAATAAATCTTAACTGGAGGACCAACTGAGGCACAGTGTTAAAAGCTTTGTGTTCCTCCCCCATACACCAAATTATTTCTGGTTTCAAAGTTCCATTTTGGATGTTGTTCTAGATTGGCCCACAGCTATTTTTGATAGTCTCTTGGGATAAGGGAACTTTTATGAGCATTTGCTTAAATATGTAAGGATTTCAGTGTTTAAAACTAAACTGTTACAAGATACTGCTGGTTTGTGCATCTGTTTCCTTTGAATGAGACATCTTTGGCTTTTAATGGCTAGCAAAACTAGCCTTTTCTCTGTGCGCCAGCAACTTGAGCACAATTTGTGGAGATAGGGAGTGAATTTCCTAAAGCTTCCTTAAAAAGACTAACTTGATAGTCGTTTGTAGCTACTGCATTTCCCCCCTTGGACACATACTTAGTTTTGAAGTTACATTTTGATATATCAAAATGGGATTTGATGTATTATATTTAGCCTTACTTTGTTTGCTCAAGATGAAGTTTACATGCCTCTGCCCTCCCAGAGGTAAGAAAGAAATGTTAGTCTCAAGGAAGAATCTAATAATGAAGCTGTTTACCTGAGGACTATAAAGGCATAGATTAAGTGGCTTGAATTTTCAGATAAATAACATAGAAGCAGAGTATTTGGTCTGTTAGAGCCCATTTGAGTATATTTAGGGTCATAGGCAAGTGTCACTGAGCCCCTGGATATTGTTAGATATGCATGAAGAAATGTAGAAGGGGTAAGTGCTGAGTTGTTTTCTTTGCTATTTAAAATTTCCAGTCCCTTTTGTTTCTTAGATCTGGTGGAAAATTCAAAAAGACTTAAAAACATTTTTAATCAGAATTCTAATTTTTAAAATTAATTGCTGGCCACCTTTCCTTATTTAATATCACTTTTTGAAACATGTTGAACTTACTTTGGTTAGTGATTTATTGTTCTTTTTTTTTCTAGTGGATAATTGAAAAATTTAGAAATAGCACAGTAGACAGCCCCTCTACCCCATGGGTGAGTCTCTGAGCCCTGTTCTCCCATACGGCTTTTGAGGTACTACAAGAGAACATCCAGGACTGGTTTAGATCATCCTTTCAGTTATAGAGTAAAATACTTGCATAAAAGACCATCTTATATTATTACATTTATAGTTGTACTTTTTACAAAGTAATTTTGATTATGTTGCTCATGTGAACCTCATCATGAATTTATGAAAAGGCAGGGATTATTATGCCCATTTTTCAGATGATGGGAGTGAGGTTGAAGAAGTTGAAGACTAACCCAGATGTTGTATGTAAATTATGGCTCGTTCCCCAATTAAGGTGAGCTCTCAGCTTAATAGCAGTATAGTTGAGACTCAGGGTGTCTCTCCGGGGGTTTGGGACACCCCTGAAATTATACTGAAAATTTTGTCTTCGTACATATTTTTGGGATGAGAGCTGGTGACTTTTTAATCATTTTTACAACCTTTTTTTGTTCATTGATTTCAAATGGATCATGCTTATTTAGCCTGTTAATGGGACTTGACAACAGGACTGATGAAAATCCTTGTTGATTAGTTATATCAGATGCTTATCCCTTACATGTCTTAAGAGCATAGAGCTTTACAGCTTACAGAACTCATCCACATACATGTTTTTCACAACTCCAAAATGTGGCATAATTATCATTTGAAGAAACTGCTCCAAGTTAAGAGAATTTAAATTGTGTATGTTTTGACTCAAAATCTTACAGGCTTATTTTAGACTGAATCTAGACTAATCTGATATGATCCCAAATCCTCTACCATCTTATATTTGTGAATATGCAATTCGGCCTACCCATTAGCCCAGTATCTTTCCATAAACAGTTGCTAACTAATTTGGTCTTTTTAGAATCTGTACTACCTCTTTACTCTCATTACTCTTGGGCTTCCCACATTTTCATAATGTCTCAGATTTATTTAACTCTAATATCACTTGCTAATTTCCTTGAGACGCTGCTGCTACTCTCCCTGATCTAGTTTGCCTCAGGGAAGAGTGAAGAGTTCCCTCCTTTCCACTGCCTTCTGCAGTTCATCATTCTGTTTCGGTTCTCTTTTTTTAAAGGTTGAGGTTAATTTTTTTGTTGTTGCTTGAAGAAGTTGGATTCTAAGTTCGTTAGCACTCATTTTGGAATTAAAGTTTCTCCCTCCTAGCCTGCTGTGGAGCACTGTTGAAGGCCATTGTACGTGGCCTGTTCAGCATTATTTCTGTAGTCATGTAACACTAGCTGTCATTATTGAGTGCTTACTGTGTGTCAAGTGTGGTTTTAAGATGTATTATGTCATTCTCACAGTAACACTACGAGACCCCTACTGACATTTTCCTAGTTTACAGATTAGGGAGAAACTGCCTCTAGTCTTCAGTTTGTGACAGTGTTTATTTTCCTCATTAAACTGCATAGTCTCCTTTGGTATAAACTAGATTTCCTTTTCTCCAATGCAGAGAGAAGCTGGCTAAAATATGCCAGATTCCTTTAGCCACACCCTCCAGGTGAAGACTGTGATAGGGTTGATCTTAATTTCCAAGCTTTTGTCATTTCTGCTTAATAGAGCTTTGAAAGGAACAGGTTTGAATTTGGAAAATGCTTTGTAATTGCTACCATCTCTGGTTACAAATCAGATTAATCCAGGAGGGCAGACCCATATACTTCCTTCCTGCTGCAGAGAATGAGGTTACCCCATTTCTTTGTATTCCCAGGGCCTCAGATATGCCTTATCCTTGGTGGATACACCTGGAATGAGCACATACAGACTTAGGACCTGCCTTTGGTGTTAAGAAACAGCGATAAATGATTTGTTTCTTAAATCCCACGTTTTCATCCAGGGACAGGCAAGCTGTCCAGTAGCCTGTGTATACAGCCTTATAGCAGGTAGGGTTCTAATTTAGACAGCTTTGAAAATGCGTGCCTATAGCTGCGGTTAGGTAACAGTACGTCTTGCTCGGTTTTTTAAATCATGTACCTCAACAACAACAAAAGTGTGTGTGAGAGGGTTGTGGAGGGAAAATACCCTGTATCCTTGACTGTCATTTCCTTTATATTATGAGACATGAAGGAGAGGACAACATGAGTCACCCACAGGGAGAGTTAGGTTGAGGAGAACAGCTGTTTACAAATCAATCAGTAAAAGATGACAAAAACAGCGTAGATTTAAAGACCAAAACTTGGCAAGAGCTAACCTAAAAGAAGGACATGATGTTAGTGTTAATACCTGTTCGATGATTGCCTTAGAGGTAAATGAGAATTTGGATGTAAAAATTACTGCTGCTCTCTTGTGGGGCTCAGCTAGTTTTTTTTGCTTTCTTGGGGGCATAAATAAAAGCAGTTTTCTTGGGATTAGGCTCAACTTGCTCTTCTGTGTTCCCTTTTTCTTCTCACCCTCTGCTACTTACCTACACATTCAGATTTTCCTGCCAGAGAGCACCTCCTTTTCTCCTGCTGCTAGCCCCAGCTGTCATTTTTGCCTCCCTTCCTCCATCCCCAGTTATGCAACTTTTTATTAAATGGTTTTTCCCATTTTACTGTCTTCATTTTTGACCTGCTACCCTCCTCCCACCCCCAGCTTCTCTTTTTCTCCCCCAAAGCCCATAACTGTTACTCAACTCCCCTCTTTGTAATTGTTGAGCTGAATGAACTAATACCAGTACTTTCTCAAACATGTTTGACATCTGAGCCCAGCTACATGTTACAGTGGGTGAAAATGTGGTGGGGAAGGAGCAGAAAGTTGTTTCTCTGAAATTTAGACTTATTCCTAAGTATTGGATGAGCTTTGGCTGGAGATCAAACACACGCTTCTGCTGGCCCCCCAACTTTAGGCAGTTGTATGCTTTCATGTGGAGAGCACATGTTGTTTGAAAACCCTTGGTATTGAAAGACAGGGCCATGAGTCAGGCTTTTGAGCTGTCTGCCCGCTGCTGCTGCTGAGAGCTGGCCCTTTTCTGAATTGGAGCTAATTTTGGATGGGTAATGAGGTAGATGGTTGCTAATAACTTTCCCTTGCTAATTGTGATTTCAGAGGATGCAGAGTGTTGGTTTTCACCCCCTCCCTCCCCTACTGCTAGGGAAGAAACAGATGTTTTTGTGAGTTTTGGTGAGTGTTTAGCTATCAAGGAGTCCCCTATAATGCTGCCAGGCAGTTTAATTGATTGTAATTTGCAATAGAATAAGATGTTCTGGTCCCAGCTCCTCTAAGTTGCCCAAGTAATCTTAAGTGAATCATGAACTTTTCTCTGCTTCTGCCCTATGAACCTTGAGAATTTATGTGAATGAAATGAGATGTGGAATCACTTTTTAAATTGTTTTTTAAGGTGCAGGATGGAATAAAGGTGAACAGGCAGGCAGACATGAAGAAAGAAAGAGGGAAAAAGCATTTTATTTTATTTTTACTTAGTTGTTCACACTGATTGTCCTCCCAGCCCACTCAACCCCCGGGGTATGTGGTTTGCAGTCCTTCAGAGGCTATTTGACCTAACTGCCTCTAAACTGTTGTTTCATAAAAATTTCAGGTGCTACTCTTTATTAATTTGGTCACTGACCACAACACCAGAGAAACACATCTCATGTCCTTTTGACTCCTCCCTAGTATGAAAGTCAGCCTTTTCAAGAACAAGGTGATGGAATTATCAGAACTAGGAACCATCTTCTTTCTCTCTCTCTCTCTCTCTCTCTCTCTCTCTCTCTCTCTCTCTCTCTCTCTCTCTCTCTCTCTCTCTCTCACACACACACACACACACACACACACACACACACACACACACACACAGTTGCTTTAGAAACTATGATCCTGTGCTTCTGTGTCTATTCTTTAACAGGATTATGCTTTTAAGGAGTTAGTGATGATACTGTTCTGCACAGTCCAGTGGAGGGAGCTTGGCTTTTTGTAGCCAGAAATTATTAATTAAAATTTAAGTGGTAACAAAAAATATCTTTAACTTTTAAAGAACTACAAGAAAATTTTCTGGACTAGTAAGGCACATTGACTCCTTAAGTTGTCGAAAGTATAAGGACATCATGCTTTGGGGGGTTAAAGGATACACCTAGATTCCTGGCCAGACTTCAGGATTCGCTTATGATGATGGGCAGAGTACTTCCTTGGATTGTATGTTCCATAATGTCTCAGGAGCTTATGATGACACCTATTTTCTAAGGCAGTTGTGAGGTTTAATTGAAATAATTGGAAGTGCTTAACATTGTCTAACATATTACACACACAAACTTAGAAAATGATAACTTGTTGATACACATGTCTGTGATAATATGCTTTAAAGAGAACACAGACAGCTGTCTGTTATTATTCGAAGGGATTTTAAATCTTGTTTTTAAACGTTTGTTTACATGAACATCGTATAATTTACTAATTTTTTAAAATTTAGTCCCATTTTCCTGTCTGCAGGTAGAAAATTACAAATTAAATCAGATCATTATTCATTCCTCCTCAGAAACAGTGTCAAGTTGATGACTTGCTCAGTCAGTTCCGTATGGTGGTAATTGTATTGAGGCTGTTTCCCAGCTCCCTTTGAATTATGTGGTGTTGGGACTTGAGATTACACTGGAACTGCTTGGGTTCTTGGTCATTCTGGACATACTTGTAAACATTCCATGTACATTAGCATAGCCAGTAGATTGATAAACAGACTTAAATTTAAGTCTGCTTTGAAGTGCAATTAAAAAAAGATAGAAAAAAAAATCAACAGATTTCTAAAGCATAATCAATTATACAATCATACTATATGAGAGAACATAAAATCAGTTCACAGAGACTGTTAGGAATAAGAGCATTTGTGGTTTCCACTCTGTGATCAAGAATATGATTATAACAGTGATGCTCTTTACTGCTCTCCAGGGATTTACTTATAGGTAAATGGTGATTAAACAAGTAGTAAAATGAACAAAACCTGTTTACTTGACCTCTCCCTTTACATTAGTTGGCATTGACTTTGACAGGCATGCAAGTGGCAGTTTGTGAGACAAAAGATATGGTGTCATGGATACCACTTTATCTGGAAATGACTCAGTTCTTCATGCTTGGTGTCTCCTTTCTGTAATCCTGAAACTTCCCCTGCATCTGAGAATGACATCTTTTGGACTTCTTGGGGCTCCTAGTAAATAGTTCCTTGCAATGAACAGATACTGGACCTGAGAAGGTAGTTTAGGATGGCATTTTAAAGGCAGAACACTTAGTGTAAGGCTGTTAGATTACTGTATTCCTGTCCTCAGATTCTGAATGTTTTTATGAATTGAAAGACTAGTTTGAATTTGGAAGTTTTGCCCTCTACTTGAGTAAGTATAGTACCTCCCATAGTGTATTTTATGTGGGGTATTTATCTCCAAAGGCAAATACTGCTATGGATATATAAATAGAAACATTTCCCTTAGCAACCTCCATTTTCAGTCAGCTCCGTTACATCCTTTGCTACCGGAAAATTGTTTGAATTTAATTCATACCTTTTCTCTGGAACATTCTCAGTCTTGTGTTGGCAGATCCTGGCCCTGTTCTCTGCTCATTGCAGAGAAATTGCCGAGCCACTCTTTTAGTTTTTTTGCCCAGCACCATAGGACATTGCCTGAATTGGTAGAAATGTGAATGGATCCTAGGTGTGAAGTAAATGGGTGAGAGAGAGAGAATGCTTGTACCCACTGTTAAATAGTTTCTTATGAACCCAACTCCAGGTTCTTCCACGTAAGCCTGGATTAGCTCTGCCATGGCCACCTTGTATAATAGAAGTGTTAACCTCAGGCAAATTATGGACAGGTAGGAGTGGGCATTGACGTGAGTTTTCCTGGGCAGTGCTGGCAATGTTGTTGTAGCCTAACTTTTACTGCAGAGTTGAATTTTACATTTCTCATTTTTGAGCTGACCTATAGGAGCCAGGGAACTAAACTATGTAGAAGGAATCTGTCCAGTACTGTGGTTATTTCAAAGTTTGACTTTTCAGGAGATTTTTCTAATTGTATGAATTTATGGGATTACAGAGTGTATGGAATGGGTTATAGTCCCCCATTCACTTGCTTGAGTTAGGTCCTGTTGTTGGTTCTACTTTTGAGCTGACCTCATGGTAATTCTTTCTCTGGAAGTATAAACTGCTTTGTTCACCTGTATCTAAGGCTCAGCATTTCTGATAGAGGTTGCCTAATCACATACAGTTGGGCTGTCTGTTTGCTGTAGGCCCAGGGAATAATAGGATGTGAGGGAAATCTGACCTACACTCAGGATAGAATCCTGCATAAGAGAGAAATTTGCTACCCTTTCAGTTGAAATTTAGACTCTGACTCCCACAAGAAGGCATTAATAGATCATTTAATGCTTCTGGTTGCGGCCCACAAAAGACACTGCACCTGACCAAAGTGTTCACTCATCCAAAGAGAGCTCCTGACTTGGCATAAATACCCACAGCCACTTGTGGCTATCTTTCATCACTTGCCTGAGTTTGAAAAGGTAAATGGTTTGTACTCAAAAGGAAAGAGTTTCTTCCTGAGCCCTGAGGCTTTCTCATTCCTACCAGCTGGGCCCATTGCTAAAATGCTTTCCAGTGGGCTTGCTTCTGCCTGGCCAGCACCTGGGCTGCCCCAGCTTGTAATTAGCCTGCCTTTGCTTCATAAGCTTCCCAGGGTGGTTCTTCTTCTAAAAGCTTGTATGAAATGCTATTTACTGTCTCTTTATAGTTTAAAGATGAATCCTTTTTGTTTTTTGCAACTCATTTGCTTTTTTCTTTTCTTTTTTAAAAATTACTATTAACACCTGTTGATTCTTTTTTTTTTCTGATTGGCTTGTCACTGCATTCCTGCTCCCCCTCCCTCAAGCTGGGTTTGTCAAGTCGCCCATGTCAGAAACTAAGCTCACTGGGGACGCCTTTGAGCTGTACTGTGACGTGGTCGGGAGCCCCACGCCAGAGATCCAGTGGTGGTACGCAGAAGTCAACCGGGCAGAGTCTTTCAGACAGCTGTGGGACGGTGCTCGGAAGCGCCGTGTCACCGTAAACACCGCCTACGGGTCAAACGGCGTGAGTGTGCTGAGAATAACCCGGCTCACCTTGGAGGACTCTGGGACTTACGAGTGCAGGGCCAGCAACGACCCCAAGAGGAATGACTTGAGGCAAAACCCCTCCATAACATGGATTCGAGCCCAGGCCACCATAAGCGTCCTTCAGAGTGAGTCCAGCACCCTACAGTAGTAGTACTGTAGTCACTAGAGGTGGCCCAATGACCCTTCCCTTCTGCCTCCTTTCCCACTTACCCAGTATGACCGCTCCCCCTCCCCTTGTCTTTGTTTTTTCAAACCTACGACCCTTCTGGATGTGTGTATGATGACTTGTGGCAACTTTTTCTTCTTCTTCTTTGCCGTCCCCTCTGCCTCCCTTCTTCCTCCCTCAACCCTTCTCTGTGTCTTTCTCCTCAGGAACAAAGAACTTGGGGGAAACCTGTGACTGTCCAAAATCATCTGCGTGAGGAAGAGGTGGGGAGGGAAAACTGGGGAGGCTAAAAAAAAAGCAAAAAACATTTAAAACCCCAAAGCAGTCAGTCAAACCAGGATAGTGTTGAATTGTTTCTTTCCCTCCCCTTTAATTTTATAGTAGGTTTCCTGCTACCCTTTTGCTGATTTATTCTGTGGTGCCTTTCTATTTTGTTTCTCTCCCCAATCTAACTACCTTTTATTTCTTCTGTTCATGTTTGAAGCTCTCTGAGTAGCCGCCTTCACCTCTATGGTTTTAAGTTTGTGTCTTCCCAGCCTCTTCCCTCACTGTGACTTGGTGTCATCCTGTTCTGTGATGGCAGCGTTGCCATGGGTGCCGTGTGGTGGTGTGTTTTGGTTGTTGGGTGGCATGTAAACTTGGGTATTTCTGTAGGTCCAGCTCTTTTTCCTTCTCCAGCAGTGGCAGGTGCTTCTCTGGTAACAGCTCTCCACTGCAGCAGTGCTCTCCTCCCTGGCCCTGCCCTCCTAGAAGCATCAACTGAGGTTTCTCCACATGTCTTAGTATTAGGAACCACTTGACACTAAGCTGCAAGGTAGTTTTTTTTAAACCCCATTACACTGTTTTGAAGTTAGAGTTGTATTGATTCCTGTTCACAGACAGTTGGATTCTGATGACTGATTCTTGGCATAGTGATCCTCACCTCCAGTGGCTGGTACCCCAGAAAATAGTTTGGAAGCCATTCATACAGGCTTTTCTTTGTGTCTTGAAAAACTAAATTCCAGCCCTATTTCTCTTGAGTGGTGAGGGTGAGCTGAGTGACTTCCCTACAGCTATTGTAGTACACAGTACAAGTGGGACATGAGACACGGGAGCCTTTGTGACTCTCTCTCTCTCTCTCTCTCTCTCTGGAAAGTGTTTTTGCTTGCTTGTATGGTGGGAAGAACAGGGAGGAAGAAGCCACCACAGAGCTGGTCTGGTGTTAGTGACCAGAAAGAGTTCTAGCCCCACATTTGACCGGTGGAGGGAGCATTCTATTTAAAGGAAAGATCCTCTGGGCTTTTCAACTTCTCTTAAGGACTAGGTAAAAGACCTAGAGCCAGTTTTAGACTAAACTGAGTGAATTAGCAAGAGTTAAAAAAAAAAATTAAATATACTTATGAGGAATTTGGTAATAAATAGTAATATGCTTTGGGCCCTGAATCTATAGACTTATCTGTAGACTTATATGGAAAACAGCAAATTAGTTGTCTGTGTTTTCTAGTAATGGAGAAGCTGTTTCTGAAGGAAAGAGGCCTTAGAGGAGAGAGAGACTGCTGTAGTTGGCACTGTTGAATCTGAGAATCTGCTTCTGGAAAGGGAAAAAGAAAATATTGTCTATGTGAAAATGGGTAACATTAACCCAGCAATTTTTCTTTTATTTAACAATTTTTCCCCTTGCACGCCTTCTCCTGCTCCCTTGCTCCTTTCCTTATGAAAGCATAATTGGCCACAAAGTTTGTAGGTGTAGGCTGGGCTAGGAATTTGGTACTTTTACTTTCAGGAGCTTGATTCAAGTAGATTCCTAGCTAGAAAGGTCATATCTTGGGGTTAGGTGGAGATGAAGCTATGAGGTACCTACTTAGCAGTCACAAGAATATTTAGCATTGTGCCCCCCACTCCCTCTTACTTACAAATTTCTTAATTTAGGACTGTCTGTATGCAGTTTAACTAAACCCTGGCTAATTCATTCTCTCCCTAGACTTCCTTATCAGCCACTTAGCCCAGTCATAGAGAGCTAGATTTCTTCTCCTTTAAAAAAAAGAAAGAAAGAAAGCAAGAAAGGCCAAATCCGACCTTAATTATACTATCTTGTGTTCTCAGCATTCTCAAGAACGGGAGAGGGCTGAATGACCTCCTGACAGTAGTTTCCTCCAAAGCCCCTTAAGTATTGTAAGGCAAAAAGAGAAACGTGCCCAGTTTTTAGGTTAGCTTTTTCTTCTACATGAAAGATGACTAGGGTAAGAGCCTGCTACTCACTGCTTCTAAATAGGAATCCATGGCAGGTAAACATTTTGAGTTTCTCCTAAATGTTCATCTCTCTTGGACTTCCGTGGACTGCGCTCAGCCACAGAAAATAAAACCCCACCTTCATCCTGGTGCAGAATGCAGATGTGGTGCCATGACCAAGGAGCTTGGTCTAGCTCTGGTTTTCCATTTAAAGCATCTCAGGAGGGCAATTCCCATGCTCCACAACCCTCCTATGGTACAGAATCACATTTAAGCCTATTTAAATTATCCACTTGCTCCCAGCTGATTCTCTCCTGGATCTTTAATGCTTAGGGGGAAAAGTGCTTTCCTTTTGCCTTCCAAGAATTCTTGGCAGAAAGTCTACCAGGTTGCTTCCATCAGCTTCTTAATCTCCCTGAGCTGCCGTGGTCATTGACATCACCACAGGTAAGAGTAGCATTTACTTTGGCCTCCTTGTATTTAACCATCTGGAAGCTCTTGGCCTCATTCTCAAAGTTCACCCTTTTGCAGTGTATTCTGAGAGGAAGATCCAGAAGGTGAGTCCCATGTGGGACAGAAAATGAAATTGGATAATAAAAATTCAGTAAAAACCTAAAAGTGTGTTTGGGTTTTAATGTTGCCTTTATATTTTTTAATTTCTGTGGAGTACTGGTTCTCTTTTGTTTTTGCTTGGTTTTGATTTTTCTTGGAATTGTGATGCTTTCTGCTGATGGTGTGTGTGCGCCTTTCATTGCAGGATTTGCAGCCATTCTGCCTGACTTCTTAAGGCCCAGGGATTTGGCTTCTGTCCAGTGTGTTTTGGAAACCATGGGACACCACCATGCTAACGTGTTTCCATGCATCTGCTTTTGTCTTAGTGGCTGCTATGCCTCCATTATCTGTACATAGAGACCCTGTTCGATGTTACCGATAAGGACCAGTGATGAATGGAAGATGACCTTTTGCCAGAGTTGAAAAATAGTGAAAACAGATTTGTTTAATTGAGTAAACTTGAGGATTTGTTCTGTTTAGTACATGTTTCTTAGAAGTTATTAGCTGTACAATTTAGAAATGACACATTGGTCCTTGCGCAATACATTTTTCAAGTGTCCCATGATTTCTCCATCCCCTCTCCCTTCCCAATGAACAAAACTTAGTTCAGTGAAGGAAGAGAGTCCTGTACTCAAGAATTAAGAGTCAGCACTATATTGTATTACATGGTGTCAGGGAGATGCTACAGAATTGTAGACTACAGTAACCAGATACAGGGAAATGGAAATCAGTCAAGGATTTCTGAGAGATTATTAGAAAATATTAAAAGATCAAATACCTCTTAATTGTGTTTGGGAAATTCAGACCTCACCTGAAAATATTTGACCAAAAAGAACTAGAAAAAGAACCAAACCTGGGCAAACATTAAAGATAAATAACAACAAAACAGAAAAAATAGAAATATTTGGACTTTAAATATAGTGATAGAATTCAAAGTGCCTTAAGGGGAAACCTTCCATGAATAATATAATGTGTCTTAAATTATTTTCTGGTCAATGTGATAGAATATTTGACTGAAAGAGTTTATTTTTATAGGTACTAAACTAATGATCCCAAGTTATTTAAGCCCAGGATATAACTGGAAGATGAAGTATATAACTTACCCTAGGGTGGAAAGTGCCATTGTGTGTGGAGGGGAGGTGGTTTGGGTTGGGAGGACAAGGATGGAGAATTCAGTCAGATGTGTTTTCCAGGCCCATCTTTGCCACTAAGATTAACTGTGGCCTTGCACAAGTCATTTTACCTTTTCTGTCTCTTAAAGAGAGATTTAGTGACTGCTAAGATTTTTCAGCTCTAAAATCCTAGGAGCCCATAATAACACATATGCATTCTAGTTATATTATCTTGGAATGGAATGTGTTTTAAAGGGACATTCTGACAAAAAAAAATAGGGTTTTGGGAATAAATATGGGCTGAAGAGAAGAACTGATGGTTCCTTAAGAATTTTTCCTTGGCAAAATTGGAAAATGCAACAGACTTCCTACAGGAAATTTGCTTTTAGGATCCATACTGTCTTTTTCTACATAATTAATGGCCATGATTGTTTGCCATATGTTTACCAGATTTAAGTGTGGGAAAAGCCATACATGTATTATCTAATTATAGCTACTACTGTTCCAAAGACTAGTGACTCCACAGGGAGCTGATTAATTATATAAATGATATTGCCTTTGTCTTCAGAACTGCAAGGTGGAGCCTCGTTTTCTAATTGAAGCCGAATTGGTTGGTGGTTCTTATATCATAAAATGGTGGTATTCAAAGCGTAAGTGGATTGTTGCCAGTATAAGTACCTGTAATACTCCCATTCTTTTCACGTCTAGGCCAGTTGGTCTTCAGGCTGTTGTCTGCGCTAGTGGTCATTTGCTTATAATCATTGTTTTTCCTTTCTTGACTTCCTCCAAAGTGGTAAAGTGAACTCCTCATGTGGTCCTGTCTGCCCTCCCTTTTCTTCTAGTTTCCCCATCCTCCCCCATCCAACTCTCAGGCCAGGGCTTTAGAGAATGGAAGGCTATGGTTCCCTATCATTGTGCACTCTTATTACAGAGCCAAGGATTGTCACCAGTGAAGAAGTCACTATTCGAGAGAGCCCTGCCTCCTCCATCACCCTGCAGTGTAATCTCACTTCCAGCTCTCACACCCTTGCATTCAGCTACTGGACAAAGAATGGTATAGAAATGACTGCCACCCGTAAGAATGCCAGCAACATGGAATACAGGTGAGAGAGTCTAGTAGATTCTGGGAAGATGGGAGGGATATGGTTATGCTTACCTGGCATTCATAATCTATATTTATGCTATGTGGGTGAGATGTGAAATACATACGGATCTTCTTTGGAGAGTCTAATCTAGTATATCTGGGATGAGGCCCATGAATCTTAAAGATGTCCCAATGATTCTAATGAGCAGCCAGCCAGGTTTGAGATCCCTGTATGATCCCCTCACTATGAAATAGAGAAACGGAAGCATGCAGAGTTGATTTGTTCAGGGTAACAATGCTTATTCAATAGGATAGCTAGAAATTGAATGCAGGTCTCTTGATTTAATTTAGTGGTTTGAAGAATTAAATTGAAATCTAGGACACTTAGAGTAAGGTTACCCTAAATGATATTTCCAATGGATAGATTTCCTAGTGAATTACATTTTAGGAGTGTTTAATATGACCTCAACCTGAGAAAGACCAGTAGATGCATGACTCTTTAGTGATCAGGAAATAAAGATAGTAGCCTGAAAATGTCCTTTGATCAAAGCGGGATATTTACTTGCTGAAGTTACATGCTGCCCCAAAGATCTGGTGCTTTTTTGGAATACCTAGAGCACAGGACACTTCATCTTTTAGAATAGTTTTTCCTAGTTGAAAACAATCAGCTCAGTCCTGCTTGGCAGGATGATGCTGTGCAAAGAAAGGGCCACAATGGAGTGAGACTAGAAATTCCTCTGTACCCCGGTAGTGACAAGGGCATTCTACAAAGTTGAGATCTTTTCATACCCCCCGATTCAATTGATAAACGTTAATTTGTGCATTCGTCCCTTTTTTTATTTTGAATACTTAAAAAGTAATAACTCTTAACTGTTTTCAAGGCCAGATAGTCTGCTGAGTTTCAGAACCAATGAATGTTAGGTTCCAGATCTTATGACTTGTTAGAATCGGTTTTTTAATTTCTTTTTCTTTTTTTTTTTTTCCTGCTGTACCATTTCTACCATTTTGTGGCATGTTAGGTAATCTGTCTCCTGATAGATAACATTCACAGTTGGGAATGTATTCTCAGCTGTATCTTCATAGTTTGGAAAAGATTAATCAAATAACATGTTGAATGAAATAGAAGGCATTTATTCTTGATCTGTCCATTAGTTTTAAAATTTATTTTTTATACTAGCTCTTATCAGGGTAGCAGAAATCACATCATGTTTCTCTTGTGTTCTATACTATGTTGCCTTCAAAGCTATGAAGTTTGGAATTTGATCCTGACTTTATTAAGTACCTACCCCCTCCCTTTTATATCCAGTTTGTTCGAAGCTCTCTAGGGGTGTTGTGAATTGTCAGGAGTTTTTCAGGGAATATTTTTTCTCACATTTTGTGAAATGACAACTGATATCTCCTTTGGCTACCCAATAAATCGTTATGTAGTCAGTCGCTTAACCTCTAGGGAACATTTTCCATTTACTTCCTAGTAGTCATAGGAAATGTTGCAGGGAGATATTTGAGCCCATAGGCTTGACCTCAAGATTGGGAGTCACTTTCCCAAGTCTTTCTCAAGGAAACGAGAATCACTCTAAGCCCTGGAGGTAGAGCAGCTGCTCTTCCTCCAGACTCTGGAACATTTGCTAAGAGCAGCTAAATTTTGTATGTTTTCCTATGGAGAGCATATTGATGCAAGAAGAAGCACTTGTATTAAACTGAGAAGTCTCTTAAGACTGCTCCTCTTAGAAGATTGTGCTGCTGGGGATGGGGCGTGTTTGTCCTCATGCATGGTCTCAATCCATTTTTGGGGATGAACATAAGATGGATAAATGTCTGAGTCAGTGATCAAGGTTAGGACAGATGTTAACTAGTACAATGACTATCACAAGTATCAAATAATAATAATAATAAAAAATACCCAGGAGCCTTTAGCAGGAGTTTATCCGGAGTTTGTTGTATCTGTTTTCTGTAATAAAATTCCTGCAAATGTGGGGGAGAGCAGGGTATAGGCCAGAATGCTGAGCTGGTGTGAAACTGGGCCTCAGGGGGCAAGAAAGCTTATTTGAGACCACTCTGTGGGATTCAGAGGAGGTGCTGCTCTCACCCTACACACTTACAGTCCCTAGTGTGTCCATTCTGTCACTCATTCCTTTGTTCATTCATTCCCCTACCATAGGCCAGGCACCAGGCCGTGTCCTGACTGTGGAACTGTGCACCAAGTAAGCAGTTGCACTCACACAGAACTTGGTCTGTTGGGAACATGAACATTAATCAAGCAGCCACATAAATATATTGTGATAAGTGCTATGAAGAATGAGAGTGTAGTAGGAGTGAGAATGTCAGGAAGGGAGATCTCATTTAGATGGGAGATGGGAAGAAGTGGTATGTTGACCAAGACTGATGGAAAAAGGAGTGAGCTAGGCTGAGTGATGGGAAGAACATTCCATATAAAGGAGCATTTTACGTCAAATTCTGAGCTAACAACAACCACGGCAACATTGGACAACTGAAATGAGACCAGAAGGGCTGACAGTGGCTAAGATGAGGTGAGGGTGAGGGAGGGGAGCAGGGGCCAGATCATGCAGGGGTTTGGCTGCATCTCTGTGGCTGAATGACGGATACTCTGACAACAGGTTTTGTTTTTAAATATCCTTGGGTTCCGTTAGCCTTATTCAAAGACATACTGCTAAAATAAAGGATAGGAAGAACAGGACTGCCAAAACAAGGTCTTCAGGGAAGCATGGAACTGATTGCTTCCCACTTTCTTTTGTTTATTTGGTGAAGACTACCAGGTGAGCAAGAAGTGTTTACTGATGGGCCCATTCTCTCTGGCTAAATATACATTATAGTACTTTATACAGCTCTCTATTCTGATTACTAGTTTTGTAGTTTATGTTTCCCCATAGAATTCCTTACTGATACATAATTAGAGGACATGTATCACCCCATCTTTTTTTGTGTTCCTGGCACCCAGTAAGGAGTAAGGCACAAACATTTTGGGATACACAGGAGATTATGCTTTCATCTAGGAAGAGGTGAGTTGCATTCAGGGGCATAATTTGGAAAGCAAAGTTCGTGGTTGCCCCTTTGATTCTCCTTTTGTTGTATATGTTTACTGTTCTCAGCTTCCTTACTTGATTTTTTTTCTCATCTTTGCAGGATCAATAAGCCAAGAGCCGAAGATTCAGGCGAATACCACTGTGTATTTCACTTTGTCAGTGCCCCTAAAGCAAATGCAACCATTGAAGTGAAAGGTACAAGCCACCAGAGGCTGCAGCACCAACCTCTCACTCTCCTGAAATGCTGCCATAGCCTGGACTTCTGTCTTCAAGCTCTTCTTGTTTCTACTCAGAGGCAATATAATGTTGTTTTTAGGACCATAGGCTCAGGAGATCAGCTGCCTAGGTTTAAGTCCAGACCGTGGCAAGTTATGCTTCTCAAAACTTCCATGTCCTTATTTTGTAAAATGAAGTAATCAACAGTACCTACCCTAATTGGTTTGTTAGGAAGACTGACGATTAAGTAAATGTAGTAGGTTGAACCATGTGAAATTGCTATGGGGTTTTTGTATCAGAAATCTTTGACTTGCTACTTTCATATGGTTCAACCTTACATAAGGCTCTTAGGGCAATGTCTTCAAGTATTACTGCACAGAAATGGGCCAGCAGAATTTGACAAAGATAGTGTGTGTTTGTGGATTATTCATTAAAGTTTTAATAGAAACTCTTAAAAGTGGCATCTTAAAGATGAGCCTGTAACTGAAAAGTTCTAAAAAAAAAAAGTCGATAAAACTATAAGTTAGAGGTGCCTAAAAATAGTAATCCCACATTTCCGTGTTATTTCAAAGAAGCAACTGAGACTCAGAAAAGTGAAGCACTACCTCTTGTTGACAGTTTGTCGGCAGAGCTAAAACAGCATTCAGATCCTGACTCTCCAGTCCTGGGTTCTTCCATTTTAGAAAACGGCTGAAGAGGCCAGGTGCTGTTGGAGGTCAGACTGAAGAGGGTAGGCTTTTTGTTTTTGCTCATTTTCATTTTTTTTTTAGGAAGGACACAGACTTGTTCTTCAAATCATAGGGTGACCCCTAGAAGCTAAAAAGATTAATTTAGGAAATGAGAAGGGCCTATAAGCAGGCATTCAGATCTTCCTTAAAATATTGGGAGATTGGCATGCATAGTGAATCAAGTTAGGTTTGTGCCTGAGGAGCAGTCCACATACAGCTTAAGGACCTGGGTTTGAGGCCTGAGACCAGGGGAACAACTAAATAAAATGATTCTTTTTCCTCTCTCTTCATTCCTCCTTGCTGCCTGCCTGCATTCATTCCTTCCTGCCTTGTTCCCTCTTTAAAATATATACATTTGGAAGATTAAAAATGCAGCTTCCAAATAGGTTTAGACACATTCAAAGATTCTGTTAAATGGTGTTGTAGGAAAGTAATGTCTTGGTGATATAGACAGGTATGGCTAATATTTCCTCAGGCTGTCAGTTTAAATTCTAAATGCCTAAAAGGGTTGAGTGACAGTGGAATGATTTAGTCCACACAGGCCAGAGAACCTGGGATTTGATTAATTCTGCGACTTTTCCTTGGAGAGAGATCTGTATTTATCTCTGGTTTTGAAGAATGCCACTTTTGTTCAGCATGAGGATGAAGGTGTGGGAAATCTTGCTGACCAAGGGCCTTTCCTATCTTGGGTGAGCTGAACTGTGTGGGGAGACTTTTCATTCCTCCATGTGAAACCTGTAGCCCTGCAGCATTCTAGGCTGAGCCTTCATGCACAGGCACAAAGTCCAAGTGCAGAGGAAACGATGTGTGAGGGAGGGAAAGTGGTATGTCAACTTAATTGTCCTCTCCAAACCTAAAGCATAATTAGATAAAAGTGCAAGTCTTCACTAACTGTAATCATATTGATTTTTTTGTTAATGATTTCTGAGTAGCACTTCCAGGACTGGAAACAGGTTTTTCCATTGGTTTTAACTGCTCAGAAAGTGGGGTTCATTGGTCCCTAGAGGCATCTTTTCCCACTTTCTCTAGCAGGTTTGAAGTAGTGATCTGGAGGAGCCGAGGGCAGGCGAGTATAGGCAGGACTATTTTCAGAAGTTAAAACTTGTATGATATCTTACTGGTGAAGGTACTTAATACACAATGCTGCAGTTTTACTGTACAGCAGCCCTGTGAGGAAGAGTGGGCTGCCAGTGATACTTTGGTTTTAATGAAGTAGAACTTTAGAGGTTTCTAATTTACATAATCCTAAAACATGTTCTGTGACTAGTTAGAAAGATGCAGTAATCTCTCAAGAAGTTCACAAGAAATTCCAGTCTTCTCTCTTCCCCGCTTCTACCTGGATGAAAACAGCTGAAGTTATATTATAGATGGCTTAGTCTAGTAAAGACTGATCATTTGGCTCTTTCCATATAAGTTTAGAAAGGTTTGCCATAGACCCAGGATCATCACTCTAAACTAGCTCCTAATTGTGGTTTGAGTAGAAAACTTAAATTTACAGTGGTATGTACACAGTATGTGTTATTCCCAAAGTATTTTTTTCATATAAACCCATTTTCTTAATTCCTCTTGACTGGGGTAAGAGGCAGATATCTTTTTATAGTTATAATGATTCAAAAAATCTGCTGGGTAACAGATAAAAGGTAGCTGCACTTTCAGAACAGAGACATTTAGGGGATTCAGGAACTGGAAGTGACCTTTGCTTACAGGAGTCTGATCATCTTCATTTATGGTTTAGCTAACTTCAGATCACACATTTAGATTGCTTTAGCACCTGTTTCACAAATTTTGCCCTTTTCTTCCTTACCTGGCTTTTCCTGCAGTTTAGAGCTTCTCTGAGATGGTGTTTGGGCCCAGCATTGTGAGAATGAAGGACTTAGATTAGGTAGGAATTGGACATCATATGTCACATTACCAAATCTTGAGTTACTGTGGTATGCAAAAGAAAAGAAGGCTGAAGGAATCAGAGAGAGGGACACATGTCTGAGAATAGACTTGAGTTGACGGATGGTGCTTTTCCACCGTAGTCTGCAGATTCCTGTCAAGGCAGGAATTTTGAGGGTGGTAGTAACTACATAAAGAGGAAAAGGCCTTGTACCAAATTAGATTTTTTTTTTCTTTTTTAAAAGGACAGTGAGGCATGTAATAGAGGAGGATACTGTAACTACTTAGGATTATATTTCTTAAGTATTTGGCAGCTGACATGAGCAGATGCTGAAAGTGGAAGAGGGAATGGTGAGGATACAGCAATGTTAGCTAGATGTTAGTGGGACCCCAGCCATGTAGCAAGGCTTCTCTGAATATTCACTTAGGTAACTCTGGAGAGGTATCTCTTTCTCCAGCTTTTTGACTTTTTAGAGGTTATATCTTTCAGAGACTACACCATATCAGAGACATCATGAATGAGTAGGTGTTGGAATTTTCTATCCCTTCCTGTCATTCTTCAACTTTTCTTTTCTCCTCTTCTTCCCATCTTTTCTTCCTTTATGTAAAACAAAAAAAATGTGCTCATTTAAAAAAAATCTATATAATTTGCAAAGCTAAAAAGAAAATCCCTCTCATGATTCACCCACCCTACCTGTATACCTCAATCATTTTGAGATTTAAGAATTCTTGGATTTGGAGCATGCAGGGGCCTCTTGTGGGCATTTGTTCAGTAGGCAGCTAGTTTGATAGGAGAGGATACTCAGAAGTCAAAACTACTTCTGAACCAGAATTGCCTGTAATTGAAAAGTCCTTGAAAGCATAATCATAAAATCTTGAAGCTGCCAGAGCATTTTGAACATCAACCTCAGCCCTAATAAGCATTCTTTTTTGTCTTCTCTTCAGGTGCCACCCTGACCTTCTTTAATAAAAGATGGTTAACATTAATGCACACTTACTACGCTAGCTGAAATAAACTCTCTTTCTTGCAGAAATGAAGAGAGGTGGAAGAAGCATTGTTTATTTGTTCATTTTGGTTGTTCCCCCTGACCTGTGTCTTGAACCCAGGTCTTTAAGACTTTACAGTGTTTATGCCCCAACCGCCGGCTTAGTGTCTGAGCTACCAGGGCATACCTAGGTGAAATACTTTTTATTTTTCTTTCCTTTAGTCTTCTTAACTCTGAGATAAATGCTGTTCTTTTTACCACTTTCCAGATGAGAAAATTAAGGCTCAAAGGTATTAAATGACTTGCCCAGTGTGATAGTTAGCTGAAAGATGGCTCTCACCCAGTCATTTTAGCACCAGAGCCTGTTCTTCAGAGGCACACTGCTCATTTCAGCATAGAACAATTAAAAGACTTGAGACCCAGAAGAAATGAGTTTTAATCTTGGCCCTGCATTGAAACTCACTGACACACTAGTCATTTTTTTTGCCCTGAGCTTCACCTGCCAAGTTTAAGTGAGGCAGGGTGTGTTTAGATGTTCTTTAGGCTCTTCACAGTTCTGACCATCTGTAGCTCCCTCAGGGACACAGAGAGGCTGGGTTATTTAAGGGATGACTTAAGCCTCCTTCCTAGAGGTAGCAGGTGTTAGCTTCTCCCTGTAGTCTGCTAATAACACTGGTGTGAGGAGAGGTGCTAGAGCAGTGGTCCGCAGTTGAATTTAATGTCTGAAATGTAGCCCCGGGCATCAGGCTTTTGAAAGCACTCAGGTGATTACAGTGTCCAGCCAAGGTTGAGGATGGCTAGCTGTCTTTGAAAGAATTTCAGTGTCTCCTTAGTGGGTTCACCTATAGGGGAGGGAAAACCCTCATCTGCAGAAGACAGCACACGTCCCACAATACTTTAGTCCTCATAACCAATGGTGAATCTGCTCTACAGAGAAGGCTTATGAAACCAGAAGCCAACATTCGTCTTACTGCCATCTTTGGACTTGTTTCATACTGCCTCTTGGGCTTAGCTTGGTGAGCAGTAAATCTTAACTCCCCGTCTACCTTCAGCCAATCCTGTACTTTGCCTATAGGCAAATTCTCTGGAATTTGATAGGTTGCTTAAAGGAAACAGAGCTGTCTACACAGTATCAGTATGTTGACTTGGAAACAGCCCACCCATGGACAATACCTTTAAGGATTGAGTTTCTTTGAAAATGAGTTGAGAGCTTTGAAAAGTAAGTACCTTATAAATAAGCAGTCTGTGTAAGAGGCCCCGTATTGTGATCCCTTTCTCAGCTCCTCAACTTTAACATCATCTGCAGGTAAACATGCCTCCTCTTCCTGAGTTGACACTACACAGCCACTAGCCTGGCAGAGAAGCTGAACGCTTCCCTCTAGGTGTAAGCAGGTCAGGCAATAGCATGGTAAGGAACATACCTTTGTCCTCAGCCAAACGCCTAGATAATGAAATTGGGTCAGGTGTGGTTGGGTAATTGAAGTCTTTTGGAATTCCTTACTGCCATTCTTTAGAGTACTGGCAGGACATCCATTAACTAACGTGACGAGAGTATGTGACGAACATGCCCACAGAAGTGAGTTAATTCTCAAGTAGGTCTGTGATCTCTTAAAGTCTCTTTGTTACTTCCTTGCCATCCTCACGTTTGCCACTCAGCGTGTGTCTCCCTGAGAAGGTAAAGGGCAGTAAGGAGTATTTGCTCTGTCAGACTCCTGGCCTACGTTCAGACCAGCAGGCCCTGGGAAGCAGCTCCTTATTAAATGGCAAGCCCACAGAAGGTGAGGCACTAAAATAGGCCATTAGTATAATGTGTCAGTATCTAATCTGATTAAACCTTAGTAGAACCACAAGCAAAAGTCCTGTTTATATCAGCATATATAGGGAGAGAACACATAGTACTCAGCATTTCTTTTGATTTCTTAAAACTAATAATACCTGAGGTTAAGCCTAGTCTTTTCTTTCCGACTAATGGCTTAATTTAAATGTCCCATTTTCAACCCTGAGCACCAATCACCAATAGCTAGATTGCTATAGAGATATAATTTAATGCTCACAAAACCTCTGTGAAGTAGCTGGGTATTAATCTCATTTTACGAAAGTGAATCAAAGGATTTTAAATGACCTACCTTGCGTTACTCAGTAGTAGATGAGTAACCTCGAAAGCTCAGATTTCTCTGATTTCAAGGTATTTTCTTCACATTGTGACATGTAGACAGACATGTTGGCCCCCCCTCAGATCTAGGGTGTTCTAGTACATCTACAAGCAGAGATCACATCTGGGCAGTTTGCTGTGCAGTCAGCAGTAATGCATGTTGCATATTTTTATGAATTCTGTCCCAGATTGATTTATTTTCCCTCCTCTGTGGGAAAATACAAAAAGCATGACCTCTGAAGTCACACAGCCCTGAGCCTGGATTCTAACTTAGCTATTTACTATTAGTATAACTTTAGATATTATAAGTAACTTCCAAACTTTAGTTTTCTCATCTGTAAAATTGGGATAATACCTGCTTCATTGGGTGGTTGTATTTGTTACCTATTACTTGCCTAGTAAGTTACCTCAAACTTGACAACTTCACTTGAATGCTAATAAATATCTTAACCTTAACATGCCCTAAATTTGAATTCTTGGTTTTTACTACCACCAGTGCTCCCTCCCCCCCAACAAAACAAAATATAAACAAACAAACAGAAACCACACCCTCATTCTTCAGTGGTTTTCCTCTTAGTAATTATCAGCTCCATTCTTGCAGTTCCCCTGGGCAGAAGTATTGGCACCTTTTCCTCTCAATCCTGCATCCCGTCCATTAACATATATTGGCTCAGTCTCCAAAATAAATGCTGCTCCTGCCCTCATGCAAACCACCCACTCTTGCCGACTTGGTTCCAAGAGCCTTTTAAGTGGTCTTGCTTCCACTGTTACCTCTGTATGGTTTTTGTCCACAGAGTAGCCAGAAGGAGTGTGTTAAAACATACAGACCTGGGTCCTGGGTAAAGAACCAAACATGAACAGCTAAATAAAGATGTTTCTTCCTCCTCCATCCCTCCCTCCTTCCTTTTTAAAAACAAAACATAAAACCCACCAAAACCCCAGAACATACAAACCTTTTTCATATTACACTTTGGTATTCACTGGTGGCTTGCTAGCTGACTCAGAGTAAATCTCAAGATCATGTCAGTGACCTGTAGAGTTCTGTCTGATCTGGGCTCTAGTCTCTCTCTCTCTTTCTGTTGCTTACTGTGTTTTAGCCAAACTCTCTGCTGGTCCTGGTACATAACAAACATACTTCTGCTTCAAAGCTTTTCCCTTTGCCCTACCTATAGTGTTCTTTCCCAGATACACAAGTGACCCTATTCTCTTATTTTCTTTGTTTCTTATGTCCTGCTAAAATTCACCTCATTGGAGAGGCCTTTTCCAGCCTCTCTGGTGACATATTTGTTACATAGTGGCTACTCAGCAAATATTTGTCAGGTGAATAAAGCATAACCTGAGACCAAATGTGGCAGCTCTTTTGCTAGTTGTGTCTTCCTGCTTCCCCAGGGTGATATTCTAGTTAGTGGATGGCCCTAGAACTTCTACTCTTTGGGGTGCTTTAAGATGGTCTTTATTGTTTATTGAATGAAGAAAACTCTGAGGAATGAATATCAGGTTGACCAGTAGGCCTGAGAAGTGATAGAGTAGGAGAAACTTGGCTTGGTGGGAGCAAGATTGGGCCATCTTGACTCACTCCCTTCTGTGGTGTCTATTACTGAGCAACAAAAAGACATAACTTTCTATCCAGAAAACGCCTCACACTGAATAGCACTGGGCAGGTCCCAGTTTGACAGGAAATGGTTATAGAGATAGTGTGGGGACTTGCCCATTCCATTCCTATCTGGGTACCTCTGGAGGTGGCCTGGGAGGCACAGTCTGAAAGTAGCAGGCATTGCATTATTTTTAAACTCAGAAAAACTCAGCCAAAGGGGGAACGTGGTAGCCCCAATGATAGGAGACAGTTGCACAGGCTCTTACAGGCTCTCGGAATGAATGTTTTGATATCTTACCTATCCAAAAAAAGTGGATGTAGGCAGGGGCTAAAATGATCTCCATTTGACAAGGAATGTAGAACTGAAGCACAGAATAATTAAAAACCAGCAAAATTGGAATTTGGTCTAGGCATATTGATTTTGTTTCCCATATTGGCTAACAAAGTGAAGTTTGGCCTACTGTGAATTTTATTGCTTTCGGATTACTGTAACTGAGGAGGTGTGGTGAAAAATACAGTGAAAGGAGGGCAGATTCAAAGAATTAGCCCTATCTCAGACTTCTGGGATCTTTAAAACTTTTACCTAATTTTTAGACCACAGGTCTTGTTTATTTCTTCCTACGTAATACCTGAAAACAAGACCTGTGGTCTAAAAATTAGGTATGTTTATTTAGAAATTCTAAGATTGGCTTCATTGATTTACTTCAAATCAAATGTGTAAGTAATATTCTTAAACTGTTAATAAAATCTCTTGAGATACTAGTTGAGTTTCCTCTTTATTCATCAGGTAACTTCTCCAAGCATTTGTTATTTCTATAAATTTTGTGATAGGACTTGATTTTAGGTGTTTGATCTCCAAGAGTTCTCATTTCCTTAAGGAAACAACAACATCATTTACAATTGTTGTTTGTGCAGATTTTTTTAAAGGAAAAAACCTTGACTGGTAACGGAGATGATCATATTTGCATTTTCTTAAAAAGGAGGGCTTAATTTAGGGTAACTGGGCCCGTGTCCTCTTCAAGTAGGTTGGAGAACTACTATGTTATTCGTTGAATTTCATATATAGTCATCCTGGTGCCTATTTAGGTTGCTTTGATGGTCAGGGGTGGGAGTAGCATCAATTCCATTGCCCTATTCTGACTAGAAATGCATGTTATCAAAGCTGAATGTGAAGGTAGCCCTTAAGGCAGGCTATTTTAGGGCCCTGAGCTAGTAGGTGGGTGCCTTTGTATCCTGTTTAGAGTATGTTTCAAAGGTAACTATGTCATTTTCTCGTAGCTGGTCCTGAAATCACTGGCCATAAACGGAGTGAGAACAAGAATGAAGGGCAGGATGCCATGATGTATTGCAAATCAGTTGGCTACCCCCACCCAGAGTGGGTGTGGCATAAGAAGGAGAACGACATGCTCATGGTGAGTAGGCGCCAGCCCTGCATTTCTATACCTGGGTCTCTGTGAGTGCTGGAGCTTCTCCTGGGGAGGTTCAGATATCTGAACCAGTTGCTGCAACATGTCACACTGACATGGCCTGGGTCATCCTTTCTGCAGTCAGGAATAGTTGCATCCTGAATCTGGAGATGACTGACAGTCTCTTTTTAGCATGGAACCCCATTCATGATTTGTCAAAGCTGTCTGTATGGCAAGGAATTAGACTGCTTACCTTCAGGATAGGACATTGAAAGGCCCCAATCTTAAATGTTTATAATTATTCTAGCTCATTTATCCTTTAAGTGGTCTTAATGGGCCTTTCTTTTTGGTGGGGAGGGGCGACAGGGATAAAGTAATAAGAATTATTAGAAATTTATGAAGTACAGGTAGGACTGATTGGAATGGGGGGAACCGGATGAAACCGAAGGGCAGCCTTAGACATAATATCAGCTCCAAAAAAGGTCACAGAAAATATCTTACAAATCTGTAGGGGTGATTCTTGATGGTGTTTGGGGCCTTAGACTCTCACATTTGCTCTGATTTAAGGATGTTGATGACTAGTCTCCTTTTCTGTCAGAGGATCATACCATCTTCCTGTTCCCAGGCCTTATATACCTAGCACTGTTCTTTTCAGGCTTCCTCTTTGATTCAGTCTCCAGAATCAGAAAAGTTGCTAGAGATAGCTAATCCAGCGTCTTTGGAAAGGTTCCGTGTCAACGAAGGTAAAGCAGTGGGAAAACTTCCAGTTGTAAAATTTTGAGTCCATTATTCCCATTCCATGACCTTTGACATGAGTAGTGTTGACTAGATTTTAGTAACCCATTTGTCAGGGGACCAGGATGAGGAATGTAGATATGAAGATGCACATTTCACCACACACCTTGAAAGATCAAAAAGCATTTGTTTTCTGAGGTGCTGGGAGGGAAATGTTCCTTTCTCTACTGTTCCCTGGTAGGAGGGCCCTTGAGATTTTGCCAAAGCAGATTGGGATTTCTCATTGGGTGTTTTCATCTCCACTGTTCTTCCTTATGCCCACAAACTCTTAATTATCTGTTATCTTTACAGTCAAATTTTACTGCTTCCTCTTGCTTTCAAGCTACATATCATTTAGGAGACAAAGCTTTCAGTGAAAGAATAGCAAAAGGAAAGCTATTTTTAGGTTGATATCTTTGAAAACCAGCTTGTTGAACAGCCTAAACTTGGTTGAGTGCTGAGGTAAATGTTTCCAGTTTTTTTTGGACATTGGACATTAAATCCAGCCGGGTTCTAACTTCCCTTCTGGACAGGTGGCGTAGATTTCTTGGAACTCTTTGTTGTTAAGAATTAAGACAGTTCAATCCAAAATTCAGCTCTAGCGCCTGTCCCCTCTCCCTGAGCTTGCAAGGGGAGCAGGGGATTGGTCTCCATATCCTGATTATTTTTTCTCTCTGCATTGGGAACTGTGGACAAGTATCACTTAGCTTACATTTCTCGTAGTCTGCTTTTGTTTGCAGCTGCTTCTGTGGCTTTAATTGGCTGGCCTCTGTGTGGTAGATTTCCAGATGCTGGATCTGGTGGGAGCTTGTGTGAGTTCTTTTGGGGTCATTTCTCATATATGAAAGATCCATACTGAGTAAACCTCTCTGCTTCCTGCTTAGCTCCAGCCTCATTAATTTTGGTCTCATGCTTTTGCCTTTCTGTCTCACCTTCCCCTCAGTATATCAAACAATGTAGCATGCATTAGGAAGTATTTGTTGCTTGATTGAATAAGCTTTTCTTTAACCATCTATTTCTAAAAGGAAAGGGAGGGTTGGGAATTTCCTTCACTCTGACTAGGTACACATTTTTAGCATTGTTTCTAGAGTAAGTTTAAGAAGACTTCCCAGAATTAACCAATTGAAACAGATCAGCCATGTCTGGCCTAGGACATCAAACCCTTACTATATCTTCCTGCTGTGCTTTCTTATCTGGTTTTCGAAGCAACATTTTCTAGATTGAATCTGCCTTTTCTGGGTCTACAGGGTAGGTCCTCTATTCACTTCATTAGAAACTGGTAGTAGAACTGAGGTTACTAGTACACAATGGGGCGGGGGTGGGGGGCAAGTGGTGGTGGGATCCAGTGGACAGTGGTAAAGGACTCTTGGTAGTTTGATGGAGGACAGGGTATATGGATGGAGATATATATATAAAATGAGGAATGGGGAACCTGCACATATGGGTTTATATTATGTATTATTTTATAAAGCAAAGTTACCCCCAATAAATGTTAAATTAAAAAAAAAATGTTGAGAGGTTTGGAGGACCACTGACTGGAGGTTTTTACCCTGCCTGTTAGACGTTTGTTGACTTGGTATCAAAGTCAGTTACAAAGTGCTCCAAGTTCCTTGGACAAATATGGTTACTAGACATTGCTTCCGCATCCCAGCCTGAGTCCTTCTGAGAATGGAAAACTGTCACCCTATCTTGGGCACTACCTCACCTGCTCTGACTTGTATGTATTCTCACCTTTTCTGCCCCTGAGCAGGACATTGTTAATGCCACCGGTCGCTTCTTCATTATCAACAAGGAAAATTATACCGAGCTGAACATCATAAACCTCCAGATCATAGAGGACCCTGGCGAGTATGTATGTAATGCTACCAACTCCGTTGGCTCCTCCTCCGTTGTCACCATCCTCAGGGTACGGAGCCACCTGGCCCCACTCTGGCCTTTTTTGGGGATTCTGGCTGAAATCATCATCCTTGTGGTGATCATTGTGGTGTATGAGAAGAGGAAGAGGCCAGATGAAGTTCCTGACGGTAAGAGCACACTTAAAGAATAGCTGTAACGTTGGGGCAGGTTTTGGGGTGGTTCCCGAGCACCCAAAGGAGATTGTAAGGATATTGGGATTCAGTCCCAAAAGAAGGAAATTCTTAAACTTGATTCTGTACTCTCTTACCCCAAGATTTTTTGCATTAGCCACCTGGAGCTACAGTTTTAGCTCCGTCCCTCCGTTTGAGTGCTCTCCAAACCCCAGTTCTAGCTGCTCTTCAGACCCTACATGGGAAATGGGCAGCTCTCCACCTCTGTTCAGCTCTGTCCTCCTTCAATACAGATCATCAGGCAGATTGAGCTTGAGGAGAATCCAAGTCAAGCCTAGAAGCCACCCCAAGACCGCAGGCCAGCTGGCCTTTCAGGCAGATTTAAGGTATCTAACTGGTTATCACATGGTTGCCTGGTATAGATCCTGTAACTTCTCCAGCATAGTCAGACTGTCCCCAGGAAAAGCCATTGGAACAAACCAGTTTTTGGTTTCCCCGGCTGGTCCCTTGATAGGTTTTCAAGGCTCTTGGTGGAGCAAACACAGCATTTGGCTGTTCTGTAAGTCTGTGTCTCGTCGGCAGGAACAGTGGAGATTTCTCCTGTACCTAGCCCCACAGTGTAAGACAGAAAGAGCTGAGCAGTCACACCTGGAGTACATGCCCCAAGGCGACATCCTTAGGCCAGCTTAGGGTGAAGTAGGACGACAGTGAGTCTTAAGCATTAGAGTTTTTTGTTGGGGATTGCTTAGAAAAGGCTTTGAAAAATTTTGATTCTGGTCATGGATGGTTAATTTCTAAACCTGTGATAACAATTGGGTCGGGGGGCACTTCTGAAGAGACTTGTATTAGTAGAACTTCAGCCTCCCAGCTAGCTCCCAGTCCCCTCTCCAGCTCTGTGTTATCACCTATTCAAACAAACCAGCCAGCCAGCTATTCATTACCAGCCAGCCAGCTATTCATTACCACCCCTTGCCTGTCACTGGCTAGTCAAGGAGGATGTGCACCAGCTTAGTGGAGGTGAACCTGGGTGATGGCGGGGATGCCAGCTCCAGCCCTCCAGCCCAGCTGGTATAGTGCACTATGGGACTGCACCTACCCCACAGAGGTGTCTGTGTCCTGCGCTGACCAGCGAACCGCAACAGCCACAGAACTAAGGGAGATCTCACGGTCCCTCAGGAAGGGTGCAGCTGTCCCTTATTTTCCTTTTTCAGCAGCTCCTAAGTCTCATTGCTTGCACTAAATAGAAGATCAGGGAGATGCTGGTGAAAAGACTTTGTGTTGAAATGAATGATGCCTGGTGGGCCCCTTAAATGTACACTCAGCTGCCGACTAGATGGAGGAATGGGGTGGACATCAGCTGGCGGCAGTTGGGCCTTTGTAAATAGGAGGGTGAGTTCCTTATAACATAAGAGTGTCGCTAGGATTCTTATTTTCCCACTCCTAGGCCCACAGAACTTCTATTCTGTGAAATTAAACTGCTTCCTTGGGATTTTTATATATCCCTGATGTCTTTTTTTCTTTCCTGCTACATATTAGGACACCAAACTCAGAGTACCTATATTTAGACTTGAGAATAAAGGGGGCAAGTTGTCTTCTGTCTCAGAATGCTTTTGCTTCACTAAATACATTTCTCAGCCTACCCTTTGGAATGGTTGAGAAGCAAAAAGTCAACTTGAAAAGGGCAAAGATGGGTTTCTAAGTCTGATTTTTAACCAGAAGACAAGTCAGGTTGCTGCTCTTTGGCAGGGTGGCACACTGGCTAAGCACATTCCTGTCAGAGGGTCCTATCTTCTTTGTAGGAAGACACTTCATTTACCAGGTTAGAGGTGAGCAGTGGTTAGTATTGGTTCTATCTGACCAGTGCAGATAGTAACTGTCTTTTTTTTTTTAAAGAGCTCCATGGTTATTGAACTAAAATGGACACCAGTTTGTTATAGGAGACATCTGTGGTCAACAAGTATTCTGAACAGTTTTCCTGGAGGGAAAATAATCTCTTTTAAGCATAATCTCTTTTAAGCTAAGTTATAGGCAGTGAATGAATGTCACTACATAAAAGAGATGGCAGCAGGGTAAGTGTAACATAAAACCTTGTTCTGTCTCTCAAAGAATATTAGAATGCAGACAACTTTGATTTTGTTGTTGTTGCTGAATTGGGTGGAAAATCTGAGATGCTGGTTATTACTGGAATGTTTGCCTTCTCTCCATCCCCCTCCTGATAGCCAGGATGGTCCAGGTGTCATTCTTCATCTCCATCCCTGCCCTTGGTCCAGCACCTCCGTCCCATAGATTTCCTCCTTGTCTCTCTACCCGCTTCTCTCAAGCTCCTCCCTGTTCCTGCCTGCCCCCTTTTCTTCTCTTTTCCTGGAAGCAGTGTTTTTTTTTTGTTTGTTTTGTTTTGAAGCAAGCAGGAAGAGAAGAGGAAGAAGAACCTCTTATTTATTTGCTCAGTTTTGCTTGTCTCCCAGTCTGGGTCCCTGGGCTGCATCTGAGCCACCAGGCCATGCTGAAGTAGCCATTAAAAAAAAAAAAAAAAAGTTGATTGTTTTTTAGTGAGTTTTTCTGATGTTGGGTTTTTTCCTTTTCAGCCAGTTTTCCCGCAACTTCTATGCAATTCATAGAAAACTCATTTCCTTCACTTTGCATATATCCCTCCCTAAGTGTTCTTATAAATATATGCACACACTCCTTGAGGAGTGGAGAGGTACATTAAATCTGATACAAATTTGGACTTTTGAGGTGATGAATTTTTTTACCTGTCAACTAATTTTGGCTCTGTTGACTTATGCCATTATGAGAATGTATATTATAAAATAGGGCTGATGTGCTTTTTCTCTGCCAAATAGGTATTTTATTATCAAGCTGTATCTGATTTATTTTTGACTTACTGGATTTTTTAAATATGAAAGTGTTCATGTAAAACTCATTCATATTTGGGCAATCTGAGTTCTTGGTAACAAAACTACTTAAAAGTACTAAGTGAACATTACAGAAGTTGAAAAACACATTTTTTAATTTAGTCTGTTTCACTAGAAAGGCAAGCAGTACTTTTAAACTTTCACATAGAAAGTCTTTCGTGTTAAGGTCTAGCTACGTCCAGAAGTTGAAAACAAAAAGCTCGCGTCTGTCTGTCTACAGGAGTTTCGCAGGACATTTGATCAGTGAAACTCCCATCTATGTCCCTTTCCAGCCCTCTTAGTTTCATTGAGGGGTGGTGCCTAATAGCTTGTCTTGTAGGTAGATTATCTGCATATCTCCCTTTACTTTCATTGTTTTTGGAATCATGAAGCCAAATAATGACTTTGTTGTTTTCACTTTACTCACCTCTTGACTGTATTCTTTGAAAATGTTAAATGAGAATTCTCTAAAAAGACTAGGTCCAGCTAGCAGCCCTCTATCCTTCCATCCATTTTGCATCTGGACTGGTGCTTGGCACACACCTGAGCAGTTTGCTGTCATGATTCCCTCCACAGCCCCCTGGGGAGACGGGGAGTGTGAACCTGCTAGATTGCTGGGGTCTTCAGTTCCACTGGACATTTTAGAAACCTCAAATTAAAACAATAGGAACTGACTTTAAGAGGCACTGGAGTCAAAACAGTTCATTATTTTCATGTTAAGAGGACATTTTTCATAAAAAAGGGGCATTCCCTTTGAGTTACTAGTAGAGAAGACATTTAAGGCTTGGGCCGGGGGAGCCATGTTTAGTAACTCTGATATATCCAAGCTCCTTCAGACACTTCAGAATTAAGAGCTATTTTAATATCTCACAATCTATTAGTTGGTTAAAACATTTGGTAGCATCTGCAGCTTTACAACAAACAGGCCAGGCATGTTAGAAAAGAAATGACTTTGTGAATTGACATGCAAAAACACATTCATTATTGCTAACTAGGGATGTTTGGGGTCAGTAACAAGTTACCTTATGGAGAAGATACAACAGGATCCAGCAAGAAAGGAACTGGAAAGTGACTGATAATCTCTCTTGGGCTTAATGCTACTCTGCTGAGATCAGGCAGAATTTAAGTGGGCGAATAAAAGCTCATCTTCAGTGAGATGAAGGCAGAGAAAACGAGTTTTGACCAGTTAGCTCTTGGTCATTTTGACATTAAAGCCCTCTTTCCAGCGGTGATATTGTACCAGGCAACCTGTCAATCACCAGCTTCCCCCGAGGGCCCAGGGCGTTATTTTAGGAAGACGGGCATTCACCCGGTCTGAGAGTCCACCAGAACGCACTCTCATCAGGCGGACTCCAGAAGCATCTTGTTTCCGCTCCCCTGTCCTCTTCCTCTCGTCTAGCCGGTGGCTGTGAAAAGTCCCAGCTGGACAGAACAGTCATGGTTTAAGAGGCTATCTTTTGGCCTGAGGGTTTGGGGGTGTGTTGATACTTGTCGGTTACTATGACTTCTTTTTTTTCCCCCCTCAATTGCATCAAACCCTTAAAACATGGTGGTAAGTGAGCCATATGCATGCTTTTGGAGTTTGTTTAATCTCCGCTTCAGTCTATACGATGCACAGTTCATAATGTTAACACTTTTCTTCAAGTTTACTTCATTCACTTTCACAACTAATTTGGATTTCAGTTTGCTGTTTAATCCTCATTTACTTTGATTTTTGTACCTTTTTTCTTGTAGTTCTGTTTTCTCCTCTCCTGATTTCCCGTTAGGGGTCAAGTTGTTTTTTGTGTGACCTGTGAAGGGAGAAGCATTGCAGGCGGGGTTTCAGGTCAGGAAAGCAGGAGAGGAGGCTCTTTTCTTTGCTCTTTGTAAATGTGAAAATGGACTCGGGGGGCCAGTGAAGGGGCTCAGGGCACTCAGACAGTGTGAATAGCAGCTGCGCCCACCTGCAGGCATGGCAGGAGCCCCAGAGCCACTTTTGTCAAAGCCTGTCATGTAACCCTGGCGCGTCATCAGCTTGTTGGACTGAGCACGGCCTTCCTAGTCAGACCCCAGGGCTCTCCCCAAGGCAGAAAGGAGAAGAGCTCAGTGTGAGGTACTTGGAAAAATTAACCTGGCAGTCAAAACTCCCCTCCCCTGCCTGTTCTTTTAAAGTGCGGAGCAGGTTGGTGATGTTCTTGAGTTTGCTACCTTGCCTTAGAATTTTGTGTTTTCAGGTGCACAGCCAGAGTCTAACAGTATCTGTAGTTTGCTCCTGCGCCTTTTCCTTTAAATCCCGCCATGCTTATTAGCTCCTGGCATGTAGCTGAGCTGGCGTAGCTGCGATGCTGGGCGCTGTGGGTGTTGTGCTGAGGGAGGAGTCAGGCTGGGCGTGTGTCTGAGTTCCCGGTTTGTCCTTGTATTCACACGGATGTCTTCGGTGTCCTGGAGTCTTAGTTTGTTCTCTGTGCCTGTTTGATAGTGTATTGTTGTTAGTAGAATTCTGTGGACACTGGTGTGTCGCTAGCCTATTGTTTTGGCTGATCAGTTGTTGGTTTGTGGTTAGTTATTTTCTTTCTCTTTTTCTTTCTTTTTTGAAATCTTTTTTTGCTCCAGTCACTGTGTGTGCCGGTGGTAGCTTTGCCTCTGCGTTGCCTCAAAGGAACAGGTGGAGCAATGTCTCCCTCTGACAGACATTACTCCTGACGTGTGCTCTGCAGATGCCTACACTGAGACTGTAATCTCCATAACTGCTTCATGTGCACCAAGCCCCCTTGTGGAATCCTGCTGAGTTTTCCTAGAAGCCTTCAGTGAGCTCTGACTGTTCTGAATCAGTTAGTCTACCCGGCTTGTAAGAGAAAAAGAAACTTAAGAGCACTTACTTGTTCCCTCACCTTTGTGGGTCTTAAACAAAAAGCTGTTTTTGTATATCCCTGCTTAAAGGGAACCAAGTTACCTTTCGTTGAAACAGGAAGAAAAACTATAAATCAGAACTATAACAATTTAAGAAGGCTTCTCAACTCTGAGCATATATATATATATATATATATATATATATATATATATATATATATATATATAAGCTTTTTGATGGGGAAAAAAAAAATACATCTCCCAGCTCACGTAGGTTTGGGTCCTGGTTTTGACCAGGGCATGAGAGGGAGCCTGTCTTTTTATCTGAAGTTCTGTTCTAGAGGTGATGTCACCACTGTTCAGCTGTCCCCAGCGTGTCAGAGCGCATCGTCTGGTGTGCGCGTGCTTGCTGCTGGCCCAGCCAGCGTGCTGGCCCAGGGTCAGGTTCGACGATTGTGACTTCCTCTTCTCAGTCACATTCTCCAGACTAAGACTGTCCTAGAGATTACAAACTGGCAAGAAAAAAGTGTTCTTTGGGCAAGTGAGGATGTGTGACTAAACCTCTGGAGTATACACATCCATGTACATGGCAGGATCGAGCCAAAACTGCATGCATTCGCCACAAGAAAACAAACAGCAGGATTTTACAACTGAAATGTTGGTTTGTCTTCTCATCTATTTAACAGTGAACCACTGGAACTTGGGGACAAGATGAGTATAATGATATTGCAGCCTATCTGTCCGCTACAGTTGCAGTTTTTCATGACAAGCATTCAAAGTGTTAACTAAAACCATTGAAACAACATATCTGCCATTAAAAACTTGAATCTAGAAATAATAAGTCCATGAGTGTTCTGCACCCTCAGACGGAATGGCCTTGAATCAGTGCTATGAACAGCCATGTTTGCCACTTGCGTTTGCTATTCTATTAATCCATATGCGTAGTCTCACAATTCTCTCTTCTTCTTTGTCTCTCAATGGCTTACTAAAAAAACTGAACACCCATGTAGATGATGAACCAGCTGGGCCAATGTAAGTACTTTTTTGGATACTGAATACAAAATTCAGTATTTTGTGTTTGTAGTTTGAGTAGTTAAGATTGTCAAGGAATAATACAGTGAGTGGGGAGCTGACTGATGCCATTTGAGTCCCAGGACAGGCTGTATAGTTATGTTTTTAGTAGCACTATCAAGTGGAATACCATGCAAAAATAGTGCTTAGGATTTTACACATCTCCTATGCTTAAAATGATAATGTGGGGAAATGGCCAGTATATCTGACACTTCAGGTTGTGTTAGTTTCAAGTGGGACTGTAACATGGATAAACTGTCTGGCTCCATTAACAACCTGTTTATTCAAGAGACATGAAGCTGTGAATTTGGAATCAATCCAAGATTAGCAGAATCTCCTTGACTAGGAGTGAGGCGGTGGTCAGTGTTCAAATTATTTAAGTGTCTGAAGGCATAATACTCCCTATGTGTAATTATCATTTATCATTAGAGAAGGGATAGCAGTGGCCCATAAAGAAAAAACTACTTGTTCTCAACTTGGTAGTCGTTATAGTTCACGGAAATTACCCGTCTATTGTCTGCCTTGGGAGTCAAAAGGATCTATTAATTGAAGGTCTAAAAGACCCTTTTCACAGGATTATTTTTATGCACTATTATTATGCAGTAAGATGTCTTACTGCACCAGGATGGCAGTAAGCAAAAGTCCCTGCATTTCCATGTGTTATACTTTGAGAAGTTGCTACTGAGTGTAACTCTTGTAATACAATTTTTCCTCCCAAGGAAAACCAACTCTACCAACAATCACAAAGATAAAAACTTGCGCCAGAGAAACACAAATTAAGTACTGCTTATAATGTAAGTATGGTCTTTTCTAGAAGTTTTCAAAAATGTATTCAAGTGAATGTGCCTCTGTTGACCTGGCTACAAATTCAGTAGTTGGCGTTAGGTTGTAAGATTTTCTTGTAGTTTATTTCAGAGCAGTTGATACTGATGGGACCAACTCTATCTAGTTGAGCAGCTGGAAAGTTTTTTCAGCTTCATTGTTTCACTATTTACATAAATGCCATTAATACGTATGATGTTTCAAAATAAATACTTTGGACCGCTATTCACTTACCTCTTGAAAAACGGTAAAATTGTCATTTTGGGGCAGGTTCTTTCTAGAGGCCAGTTAGTCCCATTTTGCTCTGAAGGCCAGACGTGGAGACAAGAATCTCTCACCCCATCCTTGAGCGTGCTGTCTGAACCAAAGCTTTATTTTCTGTGGCATTTGTGTAATATTGTATATTTCCCTTTAATTTCCAGGTACTTCTTTCTTGCGGATGTTTAGATTTCTAAAACTGGTGGCAACATGACCTGCTACATTTTCTGCTTGGACCTCTTTGGTTCTCTCCCCTTTCAAGCGAGCACCACCACACTGACTGTCTAAAGCATGCCTTATATAGCCTCTCCTGTAAGGGTGACCTAGCCAGGTGCATTTTCAACATTGCTTCAACGTAGAAGGTGTAAACTATTTTGGGCTTGATGTGCTGTGAATGTTGCCTCCCCTTCCCCTTCCTTTGTTAAAATATTTAAATAGAACTGAAAAGGTCCTCTGAGGATCAGATCATGCATGCGCCATTTTTTACTTAATGCAGCTGTTAAATTGGCAAAGCTCTAAAATGCACTGCTGCCATCTAGTGATAAATTTTTGTAAAGTACAGCAAAACCTACAGATATATACAGTATATAAATATATATATATATATTTATATTTTGGGGGGTGGGAGAAATCCAAAACAAAATATATGCTTGTTTCATTTATAAGCTGCTGATATTTGTTCCTTGCTGTATGTTGTCAGATGAGGAAATTGTGCAGTTCTGGTACATAAAGATGAGTAATATAAACTGAAATCTCTCATTTTAAGGGCTTAATCTATGACTTTGGTAAGAAGCTGGAACAGTCCACTGAATGGATATTATGATTTGCAGTAAATGTTAGATTGCTTTTTAATTTTCATTTGTTCAATCATGTAAATCCTTTTGCACTGATGTGTTGAACTTTACGTTTAATTAAGGCAAACTTTTATAATTTACCTTTTGTTTTCATTGACTTTGAAATATCACAGCATGGTATCCTATGCAACTAGTATACTTGGGGTTGACACTGTATTTTTTCACAATGATTTAAATAATGGTTGAATATAGATTTTCTTACCCGGCAGGGTTCTCATGCGGTATATGACCGCAGCTGCATGTACTTGTGTTTTGTGTAATTGTTGGAGTGTAATGATGTATAAAAGATGGATACATCTGTTTTTAAAAATAAAACATTGATAAAAGGTGTTTGGAATAATACTCTTTATTTGATACTCTAGTATTTTCCCAATGCTTTCAATTTACTTAGTTGTATTTGCACACTGAATGTTAATTTCTAAACTCTGTCAGCTTTTTTAGTTCCTTTTCCACCTCTTCCACAAATGCTGGGAAATTCTGATCCATGAGGCACAAGCGTAGAAAGGGACCCAACTCTTCCACATTCCATGCAGATTGTTCACAGGCAAGGGGCAACTCCCGGGGTACCAGGAGAGACTGTGGGGATTTCAGAAGAGTATTAGAGATTACGTACCTGAATAGTAGAATGGAAAAACTAATTTGAGGGGGCTATGTTTCCCTTAAGGTAGTGTTAACATTCCAGGACTTCTTTACATTTCAGGTGTATTACCGAGAAGATTTGTGAAGGTAAGTGCTTGCTTTAATAAGAAATACATATAAAAAATACAATAAAAATGCTAAAATATTTTGTGGATAAGAAGTCTTATGACTCCACTAGCTTAGTTCATTGATGTGTGCAGTTCACCAGTCATTCAAATAGCCAGTCATGTAGAACACAATACTTGAAAGGAAAGAAGACTAAATCACATATCTTTTTCTTTTTAGAACCCAGGAATTATGACCAAAAAAAATTAAAACTTAGGTTTCAAGTGGGTTCTTTAATACATCTATAAAGAGACCAAAATGACCAACAAGACACGGGGATCACACGTCATTCTTTGGCCTGTATTTGTCCTTGACAGAGTAATGTGACCATCTCCACAGTCAAGCACAGGACATTTTCGTAACTCCCTTTATGCTACCTGCCCACCCCTCCTCAACCCCTAACTCCTGGCAACCACTGAGCTGTGTGCTGGACCTTAGTTTTGATTTTTTCAGAATCTTACCTAAGTGAAATACAGTACTGAGCATTTTTCTCATTTTCACATGTATGTCTTCTGACTGAACTCTAATATACTGAAATGTGACTGCTTGCAGTTCAGGAACAGCACTGGATGCAGCCCTTCTCTGCTGTATCCCTGACACCTGGCACTTTGTCTCTGCATATTACTTACTCCCATTCTGTTAGGCAGGTGGTTTATACCCTTTCTATGGATGACATGGTTTAGTGCACTTACATAAACCTGACATTTCTCCAGGAATTCTATAATAGAAATTTACTTTTTTAAGTTCAAACCAGCTCTTCAGATTCCACACCAAATAGTGTAAAGAAGAAAATGAAAATTATATGGAATCCTGTTCGCCAGCAAGGGCCTTGGTAAAAATAGTATATATCCTTCCAAACCTACTGTTTATATGTTTATTAAATAAAATCATAAATGCTGCTCTAAAACATGATTATCTTTCCATGTCAGTTGCTAAGGATCTACATATCTTTCATGGATCGCATTTTATTTCAATGTGGCTATACCATTCAGTATAACCATTCAGTATCCTATTAGTGAACATTGATTTTTTTTTCCATTTTGTGAACTATAACCAACATTGACAAACATCCTTATATGTATGTATATGTGCTTGAAATAGAATCATAGGTAAGACATCACTAAGTTTGATAAATATTGCTAAATTGATTTCCAAGAAGTTTTACCAACTTATATTCATAGAATGACTTAACTAGGAGGTTAGTGCAAACAGGTACCATATTTGGGTTCCTAGCCTGGTATTTCTCCTTTCTACATAGTTCTTGCATAGTATGTGAATAAACTGGACTAAGGCAAATACATTTTTACAGCAGCTAATAATTCCTTAATAAGACTTGCTTATTTATTTGGTCCTCAGCTTCTAGTCAATTAATCTCTAACCTGTGCATCTCTCAGGTATGTAGTCTGTCCTCTGCTGGATAACTAGGCTTTAAAAACGTTGTGTCATAGTTGCTGGGTTAGTAAAAGACAGATAGGCTTTCTTAATCTTCTAACCTCTCCAGTGTTATGTTCTATATGACTGTCTGAGTTAGTGGTGAGTCAGGCTGAGCCAGGTGGAGGAAATACCACATTTCCTTTTCATACTTGCTAGCACAGTTTATAGATGTATTACAAAGAAAATTCATCCTTGAATACTGGTGAATTTCACACAGGATTTGGTGGAAAGCATAAGCCATTGACCTGAGCCTGCTGTGAATGCATCAGGGAGTGTGGTGATGAGGGGACAGTCCTCAAGAACTCCCAGCAGAACTAGACTGGAATAACCCTTGTCTGAATGAACAGATTTACACAATTCTGCAGAAACAGGAAACTGCAAGGGGAGAGGGGTGTATAAAGACAAGTCTGCTCACAGAATTGAATCCTGTGGGTCCACGCTTTCCTAGGTGAGATCTTAGGACTGAAAATTTGTATAAACAAACCGTCACTGATCTGTTTCCAAATTCAGTTTGACATGTCTTAGAATAGTCCCCAAAATTCATTTCAAAAATTCCCCTTCGTTTCTTTTTGAGAAGGTGGTGATTCAGTTCCTGATCTCACACATCGAAGGCTCACGTTCCAAGCCACTCTTATTTCCTGAAGAGAAGAGCCCTTCCACAAGTGCTGCTGTGTCTTGTCTCACAAGAGGCCCCCGTCTTTACCATCTTCTATCCTAACACTTCACTACTCAGAACAGATTCTTTGAAATCTGTTCATGACAAGCAAAACCACAGAAATAAGCCCCACCTGCGCCAAGCAGCTCACTGAGGTCCTTCCCTGGGGTGTGCTTGACTGCTGCCGCCAGACCTGCTGTGCCTGCAACAAGAGCCTGCGCTTAGGAGACGAGCTGAACAAGGGCATCAGCACCTCAGCTCATTCAGAGAAACAAGAATGTTAGTAAAGGAGCTAGAATCACTGTCAGTGTACTCCGTCCAGTTAATAAGCAGGACTGAGCACAGTAGAGGAAAGGAGGCTCTGGACCTGCAGCTGCTGTTGCTCAGTGTCTGATGGGCCTTCAGTGCTTCTGTCTGCAGAGGCCCATCCAGCACCGAGGACCACATCTGGGACTGGAAGGCGGTGGGGCACTGCTCAGTTTCTGATCATCATGACCTTCTAAAAATGGATACTCAAATTCACTAAGAAAAGCAAAGCAGGAAGAAAAAAACAAAACAAAAACACCTATGATTGCCAATGTTTTAACAAAATTTAAAATCTCATTTTAGATGTCTTGAGGGAGAAGTTCTGTAAATTAAATTCCTCTGCTTGCTACATACCAGATGATACATTTGGGGTGACAAAGGAAAGGGAGCCACGGGGAACAAAACAGGTCCTGTTTTCAAGAACACAGCCCAGAAGGGAACCTGACAAGTCCAAGGATGATTAAGATGCACCCCAGAAGTGCAGGGATGGAGGAAATTTGAGGCTTCAGACTCAGAAGGGGGAAAGGGGTGTGGGGTGCGCTAAGCCTGAGGTGGAGTCCTATCTCCGCCCCCTGCTGGGCCACTTTGAGCCGCACCTGTGCCCACTGCAGTGCAGTTTGCAGACCTGGCCTCAGGCAAGCACTTGGGGTGTGTAGGGTGAGGACCAGGCCTCTCAGGGTTGCCTCTGCTGGACAGCATGTTCTGCCCCTTTGGGGCAGAGCCACCAGCTGGTCTGTATGGTGACTGACTTTCTGTCAGTAGGTATTAGCAAAAAAGTAGATCTGTAGGCACCAATGACAGTGAGTGCGGGACACTGAGAAAGAAAAGGAAACTAGAACATTAAAATGAGCTAAAAGGAAGGGGCTCTAATGAATTAAGAGCCCCAAAACAAAGATTAACCCAATTTCTCTGTCTAGTTTCCTCGTCTGTAAAAATGAAAACCCAGCCTTAGTGTTTCTTCCAGTGCTGACATTTGGTGCTTTTCTAGGTTACAGATCAGCTCATACCATGTTCTTTCTTCAAACAACTGATCAAGCATCAACCAGAAGTCAGAGCTGCAAATGTGTGCACCTGTGTGACGGAAGCAGCTGAGGCCGTGGGGAGGCTCAAGGAGCGAATGGCCTTCCCCTTGAAACGGAAGGGTCTGTGCACATGGCAGCTGGAGCCTGGGATGCTTTCTTCTGGACTGTGCTAACAAAGGAACAGGATCATGCAGGAAATGCCATCCTTGCCTTTCTCCCCTACCCGTCTCTGGGTTGTGCTGCCTTAGAAGACCTCAGGTGGAGAAACACCTGGTTAGGCCACAATTAGCAAAATTACAAGGCTGAGAAAAAGTGCAAACAAAATATGAGCCAGGAAATGACTCAAGAACTTGAAATAGAAAGACTTGGAATTATCTCTATTTACCAAGAAGAGAACAACTATTTTAGACCAAAAAAAAAAAAAAAAAAAAAAATATATATATATATATATATAGGTATTGGGAAAATGACACATCTGAGTACAGGAGAGCAGTAACTAGAACTTGACCATAGTTCTAATCTCTTAGGATGGATTCTGAGAAAAGGCAGCAGGAGACTTTATTTGCACAGCAGCAGCTAAGGGCAAATCTGGTAATGTCTTGTCATTAGCAAGATCAGACTGTTCTAGACAGTGCCTCAGGGTCTGCATGCTCTGGGGAATTAGCCCAGTGGCTTGGTCTCATCTAGACCCTATTGACACTGGAGTTCTGACTCTTGCTAATTGCCAGGATGCTAATTTGTTCATTTGCAAGGGAAGGCAGATCTGAAAGGGTAACAATACAGGTTATAATGGTAATAACAGATGGTGTCCTGTTTCCCAGGCATTGTTCTAGGAGCTTTATATACAGCATTTCAATTTCCCCATCTTATCCATGAGGCTCAGTGACTTGGACAAGATCATGTAGCTACTAACGGGCAGAAGTCAAACCTCGATCTTGATTCCAAAACCTGCGGTCTTTTGCACAACATCATGCTGTCTAATCTGCTCAGAACACCAACGATATACAGGACTGAGAAAAGATCTCTTTTATGTCCAGTACTTTGGGGGAATTTCTGCTTAGCTTTTGGGAGACCAGCTTTTAAACTCTGCAAGCCGGAGTCTCCATCTGCCGCTGCAGCTCACAACCCCTACTCAGCCTGCACCGTTAGCAGTTACAACTTCACTTTCTCTTTTCTTTATCCAGGCCTCCGTCTGATCAGGTTCTAAGTGTGACTTTACTACCTTTCTAAGGCCTTCCAGACTGAGCCCCCCAATTCTGGGACTTCATTTGGTGCTGGCTGCCCATGCACCGGGCATGCGACCCTCTAACCTGAATCTTTAACTGGTCGATGAAACCTACAAAAACAGAAAATATATTTAAGGGATAAAGAATCATAAGCAATAAGGTATCATGATAAACCCTCCATCCCATTTGTAGGGAGGGGATTCTAAATAAGACAGTAGAAGCTGATGGAGCGAAATGTCTGAAAGTGGATCCAGGCTTTGTCAGTAGAGTGTCAGTGTTACCACATCTTTACACAGAAACAAATGACATGAAAGAAGCCCCAAACACCAAAATCTGACTTTACTAAGCACATCCAAGAGGAACTCGTACAGGACCAACATAAGACTTTTATTATAATGTAAATTTGTGTTCATCCTAAATTATGAATGACAAGACACTTGACAATAAAATCGAAACACAAATCATCTTAGTCCATGGAGTTTAAGGGGAACTGATAGGATGAAGTGATGGAAAGCCAGCTTTGGAAAATCATTTCTTAAAGCAGAAAACAAGCCCAGCTTGGAATTTCATCCCAAGAACAGAAACAGATGTTGAATTTGGGACTATGCCAATGAAATACTAGAATATATAACTCCTGAGAGGAATTCTATAATGAGTCTCATCATGAGATAATACTTAAAATTTTTGAGGCCCTCAAAAATTTGATGTTAAAACATTTAAATATTGATTAATTCATTAAAAATAAACCTATTATATGTTAATATTTAAATCAATTATATGAAAAATAACTTATAAAAATAATGCTTTAAAAAATCCCTTAACTGTCTAGCTTACTGGAAGAGAGTAGGAATCGCCATATATATCTGTATTCAATCAGCTGACACGCTGCTCTGGGTGAAGCACATGAAGAAAATCAGGCTTCAACCAGCTATGCAGACAGAAAAGGCACAAAACAGCCTTTTCAGGTAATTATGGATATTCTTTGATAGGACACTAAAATGCAGAGAGTTACTTAAAGGTTAGTTCCAACAACATAGAATCTGGAATTTCAGCAGTGAACTTGTTATATTCTGTTATATTTAAAATCCAGTAGTCTGTCTTGTACTTTGAATGAATCTTTCATCCATGCATGATTTTGGGACACCATGCATTGTTCATATGGAAAATATTGGCTCAGTGAACTTACACAGAACTTACATATGTTGAGACATTTTGTTGTATCATAATACCAAAAAAGGGCATGTTTATTTTTAATAGCATCACCAGAAAAGTCAGTTTAGAAGCTGTGAAGCTCAAATGGTAGATCCAAGTTTTCCAAGATTCTTTCATGAAAATGGAAAAGCATACTTTATCACTGTCAATAAATACTACAATTATTTTCCATAAGTCATAGGTTCACTTCTTTCCCTTTTGAGAAAATGCCTACTAAATGCCCAAATCTGAATAACCATAGTTTGTCCACTACTGCTCTTTCAAGTATTAGGGGTGGCCCATGACAAGAGACCAGTTCAGCTCCCAGTGGAGCTTTCCCTTGAGAAGCCACAGCACTTCAGAAAGAAGGGTGTTTGGTTTTGCTGCTTGGTCCGACCGCAAGCGAGCAGTGAAGAACACCGCGACCACAGGCAGAGTTTGGTGCATGGCCGTGATGTGTGCTAACATGAGTGCTCTGGTTTCAATATGCACATGGCAACACAGAAAAAAAGCAAGTATATCCATATTACCAAAGTAGTTTTGACTTTGTGGATCCCTGAAGCCACACTCTGAGAACCACTGTTCTGTCATGATAGCCAGAATGCAGCTCGGATTCTCCCTGATTTCAAGAACAACTGATTTCAAGAACAACTAGTAGCGCCAATGAGGATCAACCTTCCTTCAGTCTGGTCACTTTACATTAGTTGCTTTAACCCACAAACTTAATGGGCTTGACAAATTCCCTGTGACGCACAGGTTTGCGGGCCT